>OU744316.1:104377186-104465949 GCA_916610145.1 Eristalis arbustorum | reverse complement strand
AATGCATTTTTTGTAGCGTTACACGACACCACGTCCAATAACGAATATAGGCTAATCGACAATGACGGGCCGCAACCTCAACGTACCTAGCACACATATCCACTCGTTAACACCCCCAAAGGAACATGGCGAGCATTTTGGACGTCCCGAGGCGCCAACATTGATTCGGATCTATGTCTAGCCAGATCACGCAAAATCATCAAAATGCTGCCAAGAAATTTAACGTCACACGGCTACAATCGCAGGAGATCGTTATAGAATCCCTGCACCTCTCACGGAGTACCATATCACCGACATCAAGAGCTGAAAACCAGTGGCAATACTGCCAAAAAGCCACCAAAAAAGCCGCAACTGATGTGCTGTTTGGTCACTTTGCCACCAAAAAGAAACCCTTGGTACAAGCTACAACAAGCATACAAAGCAACGCTGCAAAGAAGGACCAGAGCTGCTCGTGAGCTCCACTAGCAGAAAAAAAGGGGCTTCTCAGAGAGAAAAAGAAAGACCATGTAAAGCGCGCGATCAAGGAGATTGAGGGATGTTACTACAGGAACGATGTTCGAAAACTCTACTACCAGGTAATTCACAAAAACCGAATGGAAGCCTGCAAGGTCAAGGATGGGAACCTAGAAGTAGAATTATGACAGCCAAATTACCGCTTTCAGGCAGAATAATCCGTCCAATGAAGGTGATGATGGACAAGAAATCCGCTCAGTTCAGACCTGACTGAAGTGACAACGGCATTCGCAAAACAAAAGTCCAACAAGGCTGCTGGTGCCGATGGACTATCTGCCGAGCTCTTCAAAGCAGTTGGTGATGATTTGGTAAGGTGCATACACCAACTCATCTGTAAAATCTAGTAGGATGAAAGTTTTGCCCGGTCCTAACGAAAGGAGACCCTCTAAACTGTGCCAATTGTATAGGGATAAGTCTCCTAAATTTATCCTATAAGATCTCTTCTGCCGTTCTGTGTAAACGACTGAGTCCCCAGTCTGATTGATCAATATCAGTGCGATCTTAGGCCGGCGAAATCCACTATTGACCAAATACTTTACGGTAGATCTTGGAAAAGACCTATGAGTTCTAACTTGATACCCTCCAACAATTCATCGACTCTTAGGCCGCATATGGCAGTATTTATAGAGACGAGTTATACAGCGCATCGTCTAGTTTTGGCATCCATGCAAAACTCATCCGTCTTCGCAGAATGACGATGGAGAATGCCCGATGTTCCGTCGAGGTCGGTAAAGATTGTACCGAGACCTTTGATGTCAGAAAAGGATTTAGACAAGGCGACGCAGTGTCATGCTACTTTTTTAACATAGTTCTAGAGAACATCGTGCGGAACTCAAATGTCAACACCAGAGGCACGATCTTTCACAGCTGCTCGCATATCATCGCCAATGACATCGACATCATCGGAAGAAAACAACGTCGAGAAGGAAGCAGCTAAGATGGGGCGTGCGGTTAATGAGGGTAAGACAAAGTATATGCTGTCTGTATAGACAGCTATAGCTTTGAAGTAGTAAATGACTTTGTCTACCTAGGCTCCGAAGTTAATACAAAAATGACACCACCGCGGACCACCGCGGATAAAACGGGGGTTCGCTCATCCGAATTATCTTCTGTGCCGTATGTACGGATGGTGTTTGGAGGAAGAGACTGAACGACGAGCTGTACAGCGACACCGACCGGGTTAAGCGACTTCGAATCTCTCGTCTCAGTCACGTCGATCGATTGAACACCAATACTCCGGCAAGGAAAGTCTTCGGCTCCAACCTGAGGGACAACGCTGTAAAAGAAGACCACGCTTCCGTTGCCGCATGCAGCTAGAAGAGGACTTGAACAAGTTGGCTGGAAGCAACTACCCCACCACTGGGCTAGATGGAGAATCATGTTGGCTGAGGTCCATGGCGACCCCGGCGCCGGCTCGTATAAGATCTCTCCCGCCGTTCTGTATAAGCGCCCGCGCGGGTTCAAGCCAGCGAAATGCTCTAGTGACCCTTGGAAAAGACTTACGAGTTTCAAATCGAAAAAAATATTTATAACACCGTCTTCTCGAAATAAATACTTCTTCGAGCTTCAGTAGAGATACCTGCACCAAACTTTTACCTTCACCGATCTATCTACAAGCTTGCTTCCTATGCCAATAACGAGCTAGTGCTCCGCAAACTCCGCAAACATACACCATTTCCAACATAATACGACACATTAAGAGAAATGTCAATTTCCAGTTGCCCTCCTTTTTACTCATTCAATGCGAAATGAGTCCAAAATGATATCACGCTCTTAATCAGAAAAAGTGCATACCGACTATTTTTAAAACAAATTTGTTGTCCACGCCCAACCTTTTTGCAACGTTCTCACATCGGTTACAAATCTATTTTTGTGACAAAAAGCGTAAAGTAAACAGAGAAAATGTGACACGATTTTCACGATGTCCATAATCACTCCATTTGCCTCACGATGTGTGTCTCTATTCGTGACACAAAATGCAGCATTTTTACCCATTTTGTCAGCTTCAGTGTGCTGGCATACAACAAAGGAAGAGAAAAAACAACATCTCAATTCATTAGCTGTCGTGACACCATTGGCAAGGCAACTGGAGCACATTACACTCCACTTAATGCATAATTTCAAATTCCATTTTGTCGATTGGCAGGGAGATCGCTGCATCTCGTGTCGTCTTCCATTTCATATACCATAGTACAAGGACACGTCGACGTGAGCACTAAGCGCGTGTCATCATCACACATGCAAATAGTATCCACAGAGTGCAACCGTTCAGCACTCGGGGGTTGCGAAACCCCCATTGAGAGCAGTCCGCGTCTTTCATACGCGCCACAACATGGCCCACTCTCAAACCAGCCTTCCACGAGCTACAGCATAAACATTCGGTCCCACAGCTTGAACATGGGGCAGTGGGTTTCGCTGTCGTTACACTTGTCGTTGCGGAAGACCCCGGGTGTGCACTTCGTTGTATGCGCTTGAGGCTATTTAAGTGCAGGCGAATGTATCCCCTTTCAGTAAGCGAATGGAACACAGTACGGTCGCAAGGGCAACAGGGAAATTATTATAAAATGTAGCAGGGAAGTTAATTAATTGCAATCAATTATTATGTGTGGGGCACATTTATGGTCTCTGATGCACGCACGTGGGTTCAGTTTAATGATGAAGCCAGAAGGTGGTTCAAGATCGTCGCATGTGGGTTCGTTCGTGAAGAGTCTGCGTAACGTGCATAATTCCACACGTTGGGTAATGTCGTTAAGGGGTTCTAGTGCTCATCCTCATCCTCATCCTCATCCTCATCCTCATCCTCATCCTCATCCTCATCCTCATCCTCATCCTCATCCTCATCCTCATCCTCATCCTCATCCTCATCCTCATCCTCATCCTCATCCTCATCCTCATCCTCATCCTCATCCTCATCCTCATCCTCATCCTCATCCTCATCCTCATCCTCATCCTCATCCTCATCCTCATCCTCATCCTCATCCTCATCCTCATCCTCATCCTCATCCTCATCCTCATCCTCATCCTCATCCTCATCCTCATCCTCATCTCATCCTCATCCTCATCCTCATCCTCATCCTCATCCTCATCCTCATCCTCATCCTCATCCTCATCCTCATCCTCATCCTCATCCTCATCCTCATCCTCATCCTCATCCTCATCCTCATCCTCATCCTCATCCTCATCCTCATCCTCATCCTCATCCTCATCCTCATCCTCATCCTCATCCTCATCCTCATCCTCATCCTCATCCTCATCCTCATCCTCATCCTCATCCTCATCCTCATCCTCATCCTCATCCTCATCCTCATCCTCATCCTCATCCTCATCCTCATCCTCATCCTCATCCTCATCCTCATCCTCATCCTCATCCTCATCCTCATCCTCATCCTCATCCTCATCCTCATCCTCATCCTCATCCTCATCCTCATCCTCATCCTCATCCTCATCCTCATCCTCATCCTCATCCTCATCCTCATCCTCATCCTCATCCTCATCCTCATCCTCATCCTCATCCTCATCCTCATCCTCATCCTCATCCTCATCCTCATCCTCATCCTCATCCTCATCCTCATCCTCATCCTCATCCTCATCCTCATCCTCATCCTCATCCTCATCCTCATCCTCATCCTCATCCTCATCCTCATCCTCATCCTCATCCTCATCCTCATCCTCATCCTCATCCTCATCCTCATCCTCATCCTCATCCTCATCCTCATCCTCATCCTCATCCTCATCCTCATCCCTCATCCTCATCCTCATCCTCATCCTCATCCTCATCCTCATCCTCATCCTCATCCTCATCCTCATCCTCATCCTCATCCTCATCCTCATCCTCATCCTCATCCTCATCCTCATCCTCATCCTCATCCCCATCCTCATCCTCATCCTCATCCTCATCCTCATCCTCATCCTCATCCTCATCCTCATCCTCATCCTCATCCTCATCCTCATCCTCATCCTCATCCTCATCCTCATCCTCATCCTCATCCTCATCCTCATCCTCATCCTCATCCTCATCCTCATCCTCATCCTCATCCTCATCCTCATCCTCATCCTCATCTGTCTAGTTTTTCAACGCAACTATTTCCAGCATCTACCCCGCACTTCCCAGATTTGGGATGCAAATTACACGCCAATTGAATTTTATGAAATTACGAGTATCCTTGGTAGCAGCGTTCCGCTGGGTATTTTTATTAACCCGATGAATAATGAATTGTGCTGCTGATGATGTATTTCGTGCGATTAGATCCATATTTGCTTGATTTGCATAATGCTGCCTTGTGCGAGTCCTGTTTATGTGTTCATTTGGTGTAGACGACCTTCTTACCCCCATCCGGTGACGCGCAGGAAGACGTTCCATAAAATTTGCTTCGCTGTTGTCATCAAGGATCTGAAGCTGTTAAAATTGTGATTTATCATTTGCACGAGTTCGTCGCCTTCGCCAACCCATGCTCGTGGGGCTCAGCTGGTCTCCACCTCGCATCCAGGTTCTCTATTGGTTTTGCTCGAGTGCTGATTGTTAATCTAATGAATAAACAACAAGTTGAATTGTTTTAAGTGAATTTGTTGGTTCAGTTCATGGCAAGTTCCTAATCAATGCAAATTAAACGAGGACATTTCAAGGACAGACATGCGCTAGTTCAAGGCTTTCACTATTGAAGCGATAGTCGGATTGAAGTGCAGGGAAATTACGGAAGACTGACATGGAACAATGGTGAACAATTTACACATGACTAACATGCGTCAGTGTGACATTTTAAATTGATGACATATTATTGAATTGACATCGAAGGGGCCTTAAACAACTTAGAGATTAGGCAATCCAACTCGAACTTGAAAAGTCAATATTGAGTAATCGTCGTCATAGTAAGCTTTTGCTGGCACTAGCCAGACTTTTTGAGATTTGCCTGCCTTGACGTAAAGAGGTCAGTAGCCCTACTCCAACGGTGGACTTGGAGATAATAGTGTCACAAAACTTAACCACCGCATGGAGATGACTGCTGCAGAGAGAGCCAAAGGTAAGTAGTTAGGCACTGATGCACGTATGCTAAAATATGTTCTTGGAGAACCAGCTTTGTCAACAAAGTTTACTAGTGCACTGACAGGTATTGCACTGTTGTCCTTTAAAGTTGCAGAGAAGGTGCTGGTTGCTTTCCTCCTCATTGTCCTTTTGCATGATGGCCTAAAAAACAGTGTTCTTAATTATTCCCATTGCAGTACTACTTTGATGTCTCTTTAGAGAGATCAGGCTATTTGATCTTTTTGGATAAAGATGAGGACAGATTTTGAGGTTCAACAAGTGGTGCATGTCAACCATCTGGCATTGATTTTTTTTTGGTATCGTGACCTCTAAATGACTATAACTATAACTATCCTGATCATTCTGGTAAACATCGTGGCCAGCTCAAGCGTCATCGTCATAGGCACTATCTTTCATAAATCTGCGCAAATGCTTGCATACCCCCATGACAGATATCACTGGAAGAACTCAACTGGCGTTCAATGGTGTATAGCGTACAATGGGTCTTGCGGTGAATGAGGGTATGCCTGGTTTCACAATGAAAGTTTGATCTTAGGCTTAGCTTGACCTTGAACACATTTAAAAGTTTTGATTGAACTAGTCCAGTTTCACAGTCACTCAGTTCAATTGAATTTCGTTTGGTTAAAGCTATAGAAAAGCTCTTAGTGCATTCTCAATCAAGGAAGGGAAAATCTGGGATATAGGAATCCATATGCAAATAATTTCAATACCAAGAATCAGATCCAATTAAATTCAGACTGAAATCTATCTATTTTCAGATTTTTTTAAGTGTCACGAAGGCTTAACAATACTTCACCGTGACGGATACCGAGTGGAAGTTCAGAGGGAAGATCCCTTGACGGGTATCACAATGGGTTCAGCAGGACCTAATCTAGAAGTGCCTTACGCGCATCTATCCACAACTTTAGCTAGTTGTTGGGGAACACAATCATGTCCCATAGTTGAACCATAAGATGGACCTAAGCTGGTTCATATAACTCAAAACTGTCGTCCTGTTGAAATGTTAACAAGGGAGTACCTCAAGGTTCTATTCTCGGTCCGTTATTGTTTTCAATGATGATGTTCAAATCTAGCTAAGTTTTCCTCTAGGTATGATTAAAGATTCAGTTAAAAGAGGATATGTGTTCGATTACGAAGTGGGTTGAAGAATATGCTCTCAAGCTCAATCCTGACAAAACCCAAGTCATTCCACTCTCAAGACACCATCCCCTTCTTTCAAACTTTCCTCCCATTAAATTTTGTTGACGTCGAATGTGTGAGATGTGTACAAAATGTTGGTGTAATGTGTAATAGGGAACTGACATATAGACACCATATAGACAGTAAATTGTCGAAGTAGTATGCGTTCTTTAGAAGTTTGTCAATAAGCAAACTTATACTCGTTATCAGTGTCAAACTAAGACTTGCCAAGGCACTCATGGTGCCTCAGTTAACATACGGGTGCGAGTTGTTCGCTGACTGTGATAATGTCTCAATGCAAAAATTGGTAAAAGCAATCGACGAGACTGCATGGTACGTTTTGAACATGCAGAGATTTGATCATGTCTCGGAACAACGTAGCTTTCTCCTAATATGAGAATTCCAGTTAAAACTGTTGGTAATGGTGGTAAAGAAGAGAAGAGTAGTGTTTTGGGGAAGGACTCACATCTCCTTCTTTTTCTGATGACGTACCAATCAGGGATGCTGATATGCTTCAAAAAAACATCCCTCTCCAGCTCGCACTATCTTTAATAAGATGACTCCAATTCAGTACGTCGAGTTGGCTGAGGTCCATGTCCACTCGTGTGCGCGATTTGTTTCGTGGGCGGCCTCAATTGAATTTACCTATTGGCTCGCTTCAATAATTTCAGACACAAACATTTTAGAAAGGTGAACAAGAGCCTAAAAGGCTACAGGGACAGCCGCATTCTTGGCTCTGGAGCATGACAGTGTAGTCATTCTTCGGTAGGTGGTTATTTATTCACTTCTTCCCACTTATCGACTCCGTCATTCAAAGGCTTCTGGTGAAATAAACTCGAACGCTTCTTTGGAAGTAACTTTGATTAATTACAGAACTGCCACTGCAATACGTTGTTTGTCAGCATTTTTCACTGTCTGGATTCTTTTGCTATCCATACCGCTTTAATTTTCTGCACAACATTCACAACCGAGCATTCCCGGTCTAATTAGCCCTACCCATGCCGGGAACCAAACAAAATCAAAAGAACCACACTCCCATGCCACAGCCACACGCCACCTTGGACACGGCCACTGCATCATGCCCAACCAACAATTCCTCAAACAATTCTTGCGCAGAAGTTCGGCCAAATGAAACAGTTCCATGGAATTTATGTCGTTATTTGATTTAACTAGTTTCAGCCACCGAAATTCCTTTGACAGAATACACTCGGCAAAAATTATATCAAAAAAACTTTTAAATTGAAATTCCCTCCCTCTGCAATGTGAGCCGAAGGGGAGAGGGGGAGAGAGAGAGCAAGCTTTCAGCGCTAACTCGGACACAAAGCGTCGAGAAAGTTGTTCCTTCAACTTCATTCCCTCCAGTCAGACGTCTGATGGGCTGCCAGCGCACGGAGATCTGTGGCTTTCACCAATGCAAGGTATTTCCGAAAGCCAATACTTTCATCCATTCGACTCGGCGCGGTGGTGCGGTGGGCGTGACGTATGTTCATCTCATGAACTTCCCTCCCCCTCCAGCCAGTGCCACAGCCTCACTTAATTTACTAAAAAAGTAAACTTCAAACGGAAGCCAAAGCCCAGACAACTCAAACAGAGCGAGTTCGTGGAATCCCGAGTCCGCATCCCGAGAGAAGTTTTTCACTTATGAAAATTAAGTTCATTTTTTGTGACGGCCCTTCATATGGGTTTAGTTGCGGGCTTACTACGGCAATATTGACAAATTAAATTTCGTATTCTAGCATTCGAGGGCGCCCACCGTTTCGATGGGCTGTCGTCTCGTCCCGAAAGCAGGGCGCTGTGGGTTCAAGCCTTCAGTTGAAGAAATCCCTTTCAAATCGGATTCCCAGTGCTCCCAAAAGGGGGCACCATCTGGGTGGCAAGCTGCCGCTGCTCCCCGATCAATTGACAAGGCAATAAATCAGCTTGCGCTTGGGTACAACGACTGTCAAGCAAATTCCCCATCGACAGCGGACTGCAGCAGCGCCTCGCCCCCTTCCGCCTCTCATCGGTTCTATGTTGGTGTGGAGCACGTCAAGTAAACGGAAAGTGTTTCAAGAAGTTACTTCCCGAGACTAGCGACATTGTGTCCCACTGCCAGTAATGCTCCTTGGTGATGTGCGAGCACAAAGAAGGTTCCAATTGCCATTAGCCGCATGCTTGTGATCCAACATGATGTCCATACAATTTGATATGACACTCTTTGCCTTTTGGAGACGGATCACTTGAAATTCTATGAATACCCAAGTGGGTGAGCGTTCCGTTCTTGAGCAGTCGCAACTGTGGATTGACCAACAAAAGTTCGCCTGGCGAGTGCAGCCATCAATGCGATATCCTTGAATGGTGCAAGTCGAAGAGTAGAGTGAAGATGGTAAATGCCATTGAAAGGCTTAAGAATGTTTCGAATTAGTTCCTTGCAGTAAAAGCGAAGGCATTTTTTGTGGGGTGCATGCTTGGTTGCAGGGGCGTGGAACCTTTGTGGTCGGTGGACGGTGGATGAATATTAAGGCCATGCTACAGGTGTTCACCGAACTTGGTAACTCATTTGGCTTATGTCTCTAAAAACAAGTGTTGTGGCGATAATTAACAGCAAGACGATACTCATAAGTGCTTATGATGTTGTCCACTTGCTTTTCCAACCAGAGAAAGAAACAGAAACAGACTATTAGGTGTACCAGTATGAAGTGAGCGTCAAGATACAATTGTCTCGATAGGGAACATTTGTTGTGAACGAGCCCTTATTTTTTTTTTTTTGTTTGCTATGACATATGTAAAAAATATTTAGTATACATCAAGTCATTGAACAGACAAAATCATATTTTTTCATCGTGTTAAAAATGTCGAATTTTGTACCAGAAAGTGATGATTTGCGGAAAGCATTCCTTTTCTGTTTTCATTTGAAGAAAAGTGCTGCAGAGTCGCATTGAATGCTTGTCGAGGCATATGGTGATCATGCTCTATCAGAAGCAACATGCAAAAGATGGTTTCAACGGTTCAGAAATAATGATTTTGATGTATGAAATGAAGAACGTGAAAGACGACCAAAAAAGTTTGAAGACGCCGAATTGCAAACGATATTGGATGGAGATGACACTTTGAGTCAAAAGCAAATGGCAGCAATGTTAAATGTTGCGCAAGAAACAATTTCTGACCGTTTAAAGCTATGGGAAAGATCCAAAAGTGTGGAAAATGGGTGCCTCATTAATTGAATGAAAGACATATGAAAAACCGAAAAAACACTTGTGAAATTTTGCTTCAAAGACACGTAAGAAAATCGGTTTTGCATCGGATTGTTACTGGCGATGAAAAATGGACTTATTTTAAAAATCCTAAACGGAAAAAATCATGGGTTAATCCGGGACAACCATCAACATCGACTGCAAAACCAGATCGATTCAGCTGTGTGTTTGGTGGGACCAGAAAGGTGTGGTGTACCACGAGCTCCTAAAACCTGGTGAAACCGTTAATACTGATCGCTACCGACAACAAATCATCAATTTGAATCACCAGCCATGGATGAAGAAACGACCAGAATTGACCAGAAGACACGGCAAGGTAATTTTGCTATATGACAAGGCACCTGCACACAAAGCAAAACCGGTTCAGGATACCATCAAAACACTTGGCTGGGAGCAGCTACACCACCCGCCGTATTCACCAGACTTGGCTCCTTCCGACTACTTTTTGTTTTCATCGATGGGACACGCATTGGCTGAGCAGCACTTCGGTTCCTACGAAGAAGTCGAAAATTGGGTGTCTGATTGGTTTGCTTTAAAAGATGAACAATTTTATTGGCGTGGTATTCATAAATTGCCAGAAAGGTGGTCAAAATATGTAGAAAACAATGGCCAATACTTTGAATAAAATGTTTTTATTTTTCTTAATAATTATTTTTTTCAAAAAATGTTCAAAAAAAAACGCTCATTTTATACCGTTACACCTAACTTAAGCTTAGATTTCCAATTAAAATTGTACTGTTGAAGAGTTCACGGGGAGGAATATAGCGTAGGCCAAGGTGGAATATTTTCTTTTGCTTGGATTAAATTCACATGCTCACACATGATTCACAACTTGCCAGGGAAATCCAAATGAAGCTATACAAAGAACTTTACGGTTAGAAGACAAAAGGTCCGAGGTTCTGTGATGAGGATATTTTCTTATAGCTAAGTGGCAGTAAATTTATTTCTTGGAGACCTATATATAAAGGTGCTCTTTGTATAGTGTAAGCTAGTGCTGCAGGCTTAGACTGGACCATAACAGCGATGTTCATAAGACCAGGGCAGCAAATCTGCAACCCAACGACAACTTCTGGAACAAGTAATTATTTTCAGAACAAACGAGGAGAAAAAGCGGAAGTCATGATGAAAGTTAGGTACCGAGGAATGCATGCACGTATCAAAGTAAGGACAATGTTGTTAGATGCGACGAACTTTAAACGATTATCTTACAATAATGTCCAAATCGAATTATTTAACAGCCTGAGACTATTCATGATGAATTGCCAAAGCAAACTTTATTCAAATCATGTTGACAATTTTAAGCTGTCCGCCTCCAAAAAAAAAATACCAATTGGGAGATTACCTCAACTTGCCGTTCCTCAATGACGTATCATCATATCCTTAATCGACACTGTATGGTTAGAAGGACTTTTCTATAAACTCAATCGGCTAGGCATTAGTAAACCACTGCTGTACCGTGTCACAGATGGTCCGAGGACAGTCGAGAAGTTAGGATAAGTTATGGTTCTGTCTGATTAGCAAGCCTCACCAATATTATATTATTAAAACTCACATCCAAGTTTCTATTTTAAGGCATCAGACGAAGCCCTAGTGGCCCTAGTTTGGATTAGCTAAATGGGCTACAAGCAAACTTAGACCATATTGTGATATAACCCATAATTTAATTACAACGGCAAATGATGAACCTGATAAAATGATATTAACTTTTGCTTTCAATGGGATTCGAATCTGGGGACCCTATAACTAAAGGCATTCATTCAACCAACTGCCCTAGGCATTTTTCTTGGCCTTAATTGTGATTAAGAGCTGGGAGGCTCCATCGATAAATTTCTCTAGCAGCTTCTCATCAACCAGAGGAATTAGCTTATACAGTTTAGCTCTTCACTCATTAAGGTTATCACTATGCAAGTCAAGCTGCATACCCAGCTATTGCGCGAACGTGTCGATTCCGCATACCATTTCTGCCTCCGACACCATTACGAACTGTTCGCAGAGAGAGGTTTTCCATATAGAGGGGTGGCAGTAGACTTGCAATCGTTAGTCGAACAAAATAACGATTGGTATCACTTTTGATATTGTGTAACTCAGTCGACTGAGAATCGTGCAATTTTCAAAGAAAAACGTGTATGTCTTCCTCTCATTCTCGAACCAGGAGGCTCGGATTCGGAGACGCTCTTTGCTGGAGCGTTGTTGTCCATTCGTTAGATGTGGCCAAGCCATTGAAATCGACGGATTTGTACAGCTCGTAGAGTTCGCGGTGGTGTCTTCTCCTCCATTCGCCTTCCTCGCAGACGGGACCATAAGTCCGACGTCGAATTTTTCTTTCCAAGGCACCAAGAATCAGCTCTGCAGTCTTACTTAATGTCCAGCTTTCGCTCCGTAAATACTGGCAGACTGGCAGAATAAGGTTTTTGTAAAGGATGACTATGGTCCTTCGAGTCGAGGAGTTTCGAGCCCAGTTGTTTTGACCGACCAAAGTAGCATCGGTTGCCAAAGGCGATTCTACGTCGGATCTCCACTACGATGTCATTCGTGGAGTTTACGTTTGCTCAGAGGTAAACAAACTCCTTTATTCTTTTTCCTGTGGCGCTACAGTACGGGGTGAAATTGGACCTTGATCAACAATCCTCTCCAGCTGGCACTATCCTTAGTCAGCCTCCAATTTCGCACTCCAGGTTGGTTGAGGTCCTTCTCCACTTGAGTGGGCCATCGGGTTCGTGGTCGTCCTCAATTGCGTTGTCCCACTGGTTCGAGTCGAAGACTCTTCGGCTGGAGCAGTGTTGTTCATGCGCTCAACATAGCCTAGCCATCTTAGGCGTTGAGTCCCTAGACGCCTGACTAGACTCATGTCGCTTTACAGCCCGTACAACTCAACTCAACAATCTCCTTTAATACCTCGAAATTGTAGCTGTCGATTGTAACTTTTTGGACTAGGTTTTGTGCGGCGGATCGGTTTTTGCTCGACAGCATATATTTGGTTTTGTCCTCGTTGACTCATAGTACAGCTCTTTTCGCCTGTTCCTCAATTGCCGTGAAAGCGATGTCGATGTCATCAGCGTATCCCAACAGATCGATTGACAGAGTAGACAAGTAGCGATCGCTAAAAAACATCGTTCTCCATCTGATTGGACCTCACACACTGTCTGTCTCTAATATTCGTGGGCTATCACATGATAGTCGACACTCGAAATAGAGGCCATTGTAGCCATAAGCTACTGCAATTCGTCAGGATTACGCTATTTGCGCTATTGACTTGGTCGAATTTTCGATCGAATTTTCTCTGTTGCCTGTCGCCCTGCTTTCGGCTATATATAGTAAGACTGACTACATATGAAGTCTCTAACTTAGAGCCCAGTAGTTTCGACAAACCGAGGAGTTCTATGGCATATCAACAGTATGTTGGGGAAGTCACGTTTCTCCTTAATAGAAAAAGTCCTTTACTACCTCAAACACCATGTCCCCCATGGGCCGCTGACCAAATGGGGCAATTGTTTTCGTTTTCCTCCATGGTATCAAATGATAGACGGTAAGGACCAGTGCCTGATTAATACGATTCCACTGTTTCAGTCATCCAAGCGATAAATTTAAAATACAATCAATAACCATCACTCAATTCTGCCATTACTCATACACTCATTTTTAGCAATTCTCCGCCCTCATCAAATCATAGTTACGCACCTCTGGAATGCGTCATGCACAGATTGAAATCAAAATAACTAGCGATAGACGATGGAAATGGACGAAGAATAACTGGCAATCCTTTTTAATAAAACGCATCACTAGCACAAAGCTTGGATATAGAATAAACCCCATTCGAAGATAGACCAACTTCGTCATACAGCCACACACAGGCACTCCCACCCAACGACTTCCTCTCACAGCGCCCAAGGGTTGAGAAGAAATTCCATAGAAGGGGGGAGAGCAAGAAAAAAAATAAAGCACCAAAGGATAGATATGCAAGAATAGTGCTCTCTCCATTAGGTATGCAGATTTGTAATCTTCAGATGGTTACAGCCACCACGAGCCACCCGATGCACCCACGCAACTGCCAGGCAAGAGAAACGCATTTGCAGAGCGAGACACACATCCGAGTATTGTATGCATGCAGAGCTCTTGGTACATGCACACCAGCACAATGGCATTACGAAACAGGGGGCGGTTTAAAATGTTGATTTTGCATATGTGAAACCATTTACTCAAAGCGATTCCCTCTGGAATTTTCTCGGGAAATATATCAGAAATGTATCTGCAACCTAATGGAGACACACAAAAGATATCTGCGACCGTTTTTCATGATTTTTCTTTTTTTTTCGTTGCATTTCCTCTCTCCACGTTGCACGCCCACTCCTATCATCTCTGGTTCAGTTTTTTTTTCGTTTTCTTGCTTCATTCTATCGTCGTCGTCGTCGTCGTCGTCGTCAGGATCGTCTTCGTCGCTGTCCTCGTCTGCATCCTTGCGCTTGCCGTGGACTATTTCAACATGGATGCCCTCCATTATTCATATGTGTGCACATTTTCAAATCGTTGGTAATGTTCCCCTGATGCCAAGTGTGGTCTGTCTGTGGTCGGATGGGTGGATGGGTGGATGGGTGGTCGTGTTCAGAGAAAATTAGAAACTCCCTTCGCCCGAGTTTCTTGTGACTGCATCGAGATTAGAATGCAGTAAATTGATGATAATTTTCAATGGGCGAGCACATCCGCAAGATGATGCTGATGACGACGATGATGGAGACGACAAGTCCCCGGGGTGGGAGAACACTTGAAGAATTTTCGTTTCTTAATTATTTCATCTTTGTTCTGCGCTGGCCTGGTGTCTGCAAATTACGTCTTGCCAGTGTGCGCTGCACATGTGCTTCACACAAAACTAATTGGGTTCCTGTGTGGTTGTGGTAATAATTGTGAGTTTATGCAACTTTGATGTGCAGGAGCGGATGACAGAGGGACACAGAGATGAATATTCATCGCAATTAGGGACACCAGCGTTGTCGTCCAGTTGCTCTTGGAATATTCGCTTTTATTTACTTGTTTTTGGAATTTTTGATTGAGTGACATTCTTTGCGGGTGGCGGTGGGTGGAGCGTGGTTCGCGCTGAGTTTCATTTTCACATTTAATAACGGTACCGCTTTAATGGGCAGGGACGTTCGCTCGTAAAGTGCACCGGTCAGGGAAGGGCGTACCCATGGAAGTAATCCAATTGAAGGATGACGACCGAAGGTACCCCCTTTTGCAGGGAACTGTAACATTATTAATGGCTCAAGCCAAGGGGCGGTGAGTGCAGGAAAAAGGTCATGAAAAGGTTGCCAGAGCTAGGGTCACGGCGAAAGCTTGAGGCTAAGTTACACTTTTCAGATTTAGATTTGTGGATGTTGTAAATTCTCATGAATTCTGAAAAGTGCTTGAGTTACCATTTTACCGCAGAAGTTGTGTTTTATGATTGAAACTAAGTATTTGCGAATAACGTTTAAGTGCGGCACATTACACGAGATAATGGCGGCTCATAGTAATTCACAAATAACTCAGTTGTCCAGGATTCGTAAAGTTATGACGTTTATGTACTGATGGACGTGTCACATTAAGACACATGAGGGCCTATGGTCATATGAATGGTACCATCTGGCAGCTCGAAAACGAACTGATTCACTCTGTCAATTACGGTCCGTCTCCAAGTTAAGCCTAATCCGTCTTCTATGTGGTATCACAGCAAGTAAGTAAGTCCTTGCAATTTCCGTTCCACGAAGGATGCCTATCCAGCTAAGGCGTAGCTAAACCTACGTAACAGCTTTTCGTTCGTTATTCGTTACGACCAGGACACATTCAGTATTCTGAAAAATGTATTAAGGAAGACTGAAGGGCTGTTTTTCCAGTCTCAGACGAGTATAGCGATATGAATTTGACGTTGGAATTGAATTTTCGAAGCTTGAGTAGGGAGCGTGGCACAAGACAAGACGCCGGTTCCTCCGCCTTCATCTTTGCAAAAAATGCTGCCGAGGTAGCAAAATTTACTGACGTTCTCGATTCTGGGTTTCTAGCAGAAGCAGTGACATGCATCTTATGACAATTCTAATTAGTTTTGTCTTGGCTTTCAATTTTCTGTGAAACTGCACCTCAAAACCTCGCCGTCAGTTGTAAGTGTAAGGTCATCAGGAAAAAGTATCCGCGAAGGAGGACAATGCTACTGCTGATAGCTGAGAGAAGACGATGTAGATGAATAGTGTTGTTTGAATTTACATTCGAAAGTCTTTTTATTGCTGTTGCAAAAAACTACGAACGGGGAGGGCTTCCCTTAACATTAAACTTGCGTCGAATTCTGGAAGAATGTCCGAAAAGTTATTTTAGACATGCACAAGAAAAGCATTTTTATAAAAATTTCGAGCAACAGCCTTTTACTTTGGACTTCTGTTTAGTATACAGGATATATTTGTGCATTAATTTGCATTAAAAGTTTCAAAAGCCTCTTGCGCAGTTTTAAAACAAACTGTTATTTATTAAAACAATTAATTGTAACGTTCAATATCTCCCGTTATATGTCCAATAAAATTATGAAATCTGTGAGGAAAAATTCCTTTTACCTCGGTCCAGTGCCAATTGATTGAAAGCTTTTTTTTATAAAAAACAAAAATGGACTCGATAAAATTAGTACAATTCATTTAATAACACACCACCTTCACAACCTTGAACACGTTGCTTACACATAGTAGTTGATGCCAAAATCATAATCCAAACCTATAAATTGCATCAGGTTGCACAGGGGAGTCACTTAGGCCCTCTCCTCTTTATTACATTCTAACGACATTACCTGCTCAACTAAATACAGTAAATATTTATACTCGACGATGACATTAAAAATATATAAGAGTGTAATAGATATCAATGACAATGCATGGCACTTCGATCCGATATTGATGACATCTACGTATGATGTAATAACAACGCTCTAACTTTAGATTTTCAGAAATGTTAATGAATTTCTTTTTCTACATCAGCCTTTCCTTTCCAACTTTACTACTTTATAGGATCAGCTAATCTTTCCAAGGCAAAGGGTGCTTAAGACCTAGAGTAATGCTGAATTCCTCATTTTCTTTTCACTCACATGTAAATTACATATTATCTAAAGCCAACTCGGCAGTAGGCTTCATTAAGAGTAATACTAAGGGATTCACCTTTACGAGGTAACGCTTTGATTAATGTTTTTCCTATGCCATCGATACCGCGGTTTTATTGGTCCTCGACATATTTTTTAAGGCAACAACTTTTTTGGGACGAAGAAGGCAGATAACGTTAGTGACATGGTTGGTGTTATTAAAATCATTCAAGGTATTACTGACTAGGTTTTCTGTATTGACATCACTGTGGGTTGGAATGTTGTAACTTCTCTTCTTTATTATTTTACTAATTTTCCAGAAAGGCTTGGAACCTTTTTCAAAGCTACTAAAACTATTAAATAAGGAATTCCAATTTCGATTACGAAAAGTTTCATTTTGGATAGCGGTGTTAACGAACTTGATATTTGCCTTAAAATGATTAAGCCTATATCGAATCCAAGGCTTGTCCAAAAAGCCAAGTCAACATGAGGACATGCATTTCTTCCAGATTGTATGAAACGATTGAAGTTGGCCAACTCATCCTCTAGTTGGATTGAAACTCAACTTCGATCTCCAATTTTTCATTTTTGTCCACGATGAAGCAAATGTATGTTGGCAAGAAACACGGCGTGGTTCGTTTGACCCAATTCCAGTAACAGCCTTCAAGAGCTTCATCATCTTCACTCTGCACTCTAAATTCATATTGCTTGATGACAGCGACGCGCAAGGGCCGGGTAAACTTTTCATTCAGTAGCCTTTCATCATTCAGACACGAAATCACTACCCCTCAACAAGGGCTCAAACAATTGAAGACGTGAATGACAAGAGCTATGGCCAAACCACAATCACACGCATTGCACGGACTTAATCGAAAACAAAAAATGATTCGCTCTCAAGAGTGAATTTCAAATCAAAGTCCACTTCGGTTAGACAACAAGTCGGTTGCACTGGGATACGATTTTATAATTCGACCGCAGCAACGTTAACGTCCACCACAAATGAGACCGACACCACAATAAGTTCGCCTATTTCACTAATTGGTTACCAACGAGCGACGCCAACGTGAATTTATTCATTTCGTTCGCATTCCAGCACACCGGGGATAATCAGCTAAGAAAAAAGGGCCACGAAAAAATTCTCTTTCAATCTGCAACATAATCCTCCGCATCCACTCGATGCCACTTGATCTCCACTTCAGCATTTCGCTAATATTTTTTTTCTTAAAGGAATTCTAATGGAAGGACACAACGGAGAGGAAGCTGAACACGAAAAAATGAGAAGAAGGGAAAAAATGTACTCTCCAATGGATGTAGGCGAAGTTGCGCGTAATAAACGAATAAAATGAAACAAAAAAAAGAACAACGGAAAGGATCACATTCCACTGAGAGTGGATCCCTGCTACGTGTTTTGTCTGCAGTATTACTGGCATTCCCGGGCGATTACAAGGATTTTCTGACGTCGTGTCGCCCGTCCCGCAACCACAGGCATTTAATACTTTTTAATTTGATGAAATTCAAGGATAATTATTTTTTCAATTTTTAATTAATGTCCTTGGACAGTGTCCAACATTTTAATTGGGTTAGAAAGCCCGACGCAGAATGGGAGTGGCGAGTGCAGGGCGGGCGTGTGCTGCGAGTAAGATGATGTCCATTGCAGGAGCTGGAGTATCCTTTCGAGTTAGTTGATTTCGAGACGCACACGTCCTGCGAAAGGGGAGTGAACCCTCATCCGGATCGTCCCTGCAGCTGGGGATAATGAATATAAATTGTCGATGAAGCCAATTCACAAGTCCACACAGCACATGTGGCAACTGTGAGTGGATTGAAATTAACAAAATATTTCACGTGGGCCCAGATACTAATGGGCATCGTGGTGAGCTTCTGTACCACATCTCCTCTTTCTGTGCACACCCAGCAGCGCACAGACTTTTGCGGTGCTATTTCAAAGTTGTTTTCACTTGCCGGACGCTCCTTTTTGGTCGTCCATCGTCATTCAGTGTGTTGTGAGTGAACTTTTGGTTAACGTTCTCCCCAGTCTGCTCTTGAGATATGCTTTCGGCCAGTGGCACAATGGGGGTCGGCAATCCTCCTTAGGTCGGCTTAACCTCAAACGATGCATGGACGAGAGGAACGCAAAAAAAGGTCAGTTGACCATATAAACTCGCTGCGTTGTCTGTAACCACTCAAAACTTGTGGATTCTCTGAGGAGCCGGACCACGGCCGGGATCAGGCCAGTTTAAAACAGATTTAGATGAAATGGACTCTGATGTTTTGGAAAAAGTTTTCCCCATCTGATTTCGACACACGCACACGCTGTGCATGCATGGACGAGGAGAGCTCCTTCAAAGGATAATTTCACTCGCAAATCACTTAAACTATGAGAGTGCGGTTTGTTGTGGTACAAGTTCGGATTTCGGATTCCTTTATTTCATCTTCGTATAGACTCTGCGTTCAATTGCTGGTTTTTGTGGGCTGCTGATGAACTGGACTACACTTTGGTGAGAGGGTCAAAGCTCACGTAAGAGGATGCAAGTTTGCCAGTCTTTTCAGCAATACACATATACTGGTGGTTGGGGATAGGTCTTAGGGATTAACTCGAATTCAATACGAAATTCTGGGGATACATAGGGTAGAGAAATGCGATCTCTACACATCGTCTGGAACGGGAGGCTCTTGAACAGAAATGAAGAGTTCTGAGTCACGGTAGACACCTGAATGTACATACAATACACTTACTTGTGGTTAAGCGATCACAGGTAGAGACGACTGTTGAATTGGTCCTCAAGGGTGTCATATGAACATTCCACATTCATTTCATGCATTCATCATATGAACACGTTGTCCAGAAGTATGCAACAAAGAGAAGTATTGCGAGTTTGTTTGAGGAAAACCCATAAAGAGGTGTAATTTTTAGTCTCAATCACACTTTTTACATGACAGCACGGGAATGCGTCTTTTTATAGTTCCAGTGGTGTTGGATTATTAGAGTCTTCAGCCAATGTGGCTTCTGTTTCAACCCCAAAAGGCTTCCACGTACGAATACGTGCCAGAGGTTACTAACTAGATTAGTACCTAGTTTATACCGGATTAGGAGATGTTTTGCCGAGGTTAGGTTTAAGTGGTTCTCTATCAGCAGGCACCAGTTGAACTTATGTCAGCTTAGGCTTATTGTGTTGCCACGCCGACCTAGTCGATCCTTCTTCCTGACACTGATGTTGCTTAGTGCCGCAGGGTTGTTGAAAAAGAAAGTATGGCATGATTAATCACAATGGTCTCTAAATTTGTACTCATTTATTTCCATGTGCCTGGTAAACGTCAAAAATTCGTCTAGAACGTGTTTGGTACGTACTTGATTGACAAGAAGACCTTGGTGACCTATGGACCTTTAGAGCTTGTTCAGTGCTGTAAGCAGTCTTGAGCCGATCGATGCTAATATTGATGTCTTTCCCACTTCCATTTATCGTAAACATTTGTTTACCTCGCTTAATGACCGGATACGGGTCTTCATAAGGTTGCTGCAAGGGTGCTCGAACTGTGTCGTTGCGTACGAAAACTGCAGGTGTAGTGGTTAAATCTTTTCGACGAACGGTGATGGCTTAGATTAATGCGCTGTCTGTATTGGACTTACATTTTGCATCTGCAAAGGAAGGTATCTTACGAAGTCGGTTTCCAATACTGTTTGGCTGGATCGAGGCTGTAGAAATTCTCCACGTAGTCGTATCGTGTCGCCATAAACCATCTCGGCAGGTGTTAATTCGATGTCGTCCCAGAAAGATGATCGGTAACCCAGATGTTTTCTTGTCGTTTCTTGACACTTTAAAGCTGCCTTAAGTGTCCTTTGACGACGTGCTATAATGCCATTAGAGGACGGATGATATGCTGTCGTTCTTAAGTGATTCACTCCAAGAAGTTTAGCCTCATCCGTTGAAACTCATAGAGGAACACCAAATCTGGCTATCCAATTCGAGTAAAATGCGAATTAAAGGGATCTGCGGTGATGTTTTCTATTGGCACAACTTCTGTCCATTAAACAGTCAATGCATGTCAGGATGTAGCGATACCCTCTACACGGTGGGAGTGGTCTAACGATATCGATGTTGAAATGTTCAACATGCCCTGGTTGGTTGTAGAATGATGTTGGTGGATGGTTGCGACGTTGGATTTCGGACATTTGGTAAGCTATACAGTGTTTAGCCCATCGACGACAATCCTTTTTTCATTTTTGGCCAGACGAATTTGAAAATCGTGAATTTTCCAGTATGTATTGAAACTACTTGACAGCTTTGTACGCGGCTAAGGCGGCCTCCGATCGTATTTACTTTTGTCGTGATGAATTTAATCGTTCGGAATAAAATCCCAAAGGCTTCCACTCGTTCTCATCGAACTGCTGTAGAACCGCACCGACTTCTGTACTAGATGCGTCTACCGTAGGAGAAAAATTGGGGCGTTTGCTTTTTTGGAAGACTAGTAGCGTGGCTTCCACTGTTTACAGCGTTGAAATGTTGTCTTTTAGAGTTTTGGTCCAATTGATAGCTGTCGTGTCGTTCTTCTTATTGCCTTTTATTATATTTGACAAAAGAAGTTGCCGTGAGGAAGAAATCTGCGATTGAAATTTATCACACAAAAAAAAAAACATTTTAGATCAGAAACCCATCACATCATCTTCGATCTATCTATTTACAAGTGTATGGTCGACTTATGGTTCGATGGAAGTTCACTGCTTAGCTCGTCCAATCATCACTTTTGGATCACTAGCATGGTAAGTTGAAGAAAAAAAATACCATGTCACTAAAATAAACAAAGCCCAAAGAATGGCATGCATAGGGACTACAGGTACCCTAAGGATGCGCTGACAATCCTGTACCATATGTTGAACATCCACATGCATAACATAGCTACTCATAGTGCAGTTGGACTCAGAGAACTTAAATTGTGGACCTCAAAATCTTATGAACACAGTTGTATCCTGGACTCGTCATTGAGGGAATTCGTAGAGAATCTGACAGGCTATACACTAACTTATTAAGATGTTAACAAATGCGTTGAAGTAGTTTTACCGACATGTGGTAGTACGTCGCGGCCCCAACCCACTTGAACCTCGACGTTCTATCTCGGGTCTGGAAGTGTCTACCTCGTCCGTGTCACTGACAATGCTTAAAGAGTATCTCCTGTCTAAAAAAAATCTTCTCTAACTTGGCCGTTCGGAGTCGGCATAAAACTCCCTTCCATTCGTGGTAGAACAATAGCACGCACAACGCGAGTGGCTGGTGAGGAGCTAGGCCCTGGTCCTCTGTGGGCTTTAGCGCCACCCATTTTATTATTATTAAGAAATGAGGACGTAAGTGCTATTGGTCGGTACAAAGTGGGCGACGTAGATTTGCCCTTTTTAGGGACAGGCTGAACAAATGCAGTTTTACGTCATATACCTAAAGAGTAGGATAGATGGAAAAGCTTGCGCAGTAGTTATGCAGCGAAGAAGAACACCTCTTCAAAAGTATCGGGGAATACCATCTGGGCCACGCGGATTTTTGCACGTCGAGATGTTTAAGTACTCTTGCAACTGTACGAGTTCGGAAGTGAATTTGTCTCATGGTGAAACCAACGCTCTTGAGTACAAGTGGGGACAAATAACAATCTGGCAGTGTTGAGCTGGCTGCACAATGCGCCGCAGGCAGATTGGCTTTGTCCAAAGAGCTGACAGCTGGAATGTCATTTTAAATGAGAGTGGAAATTGAGGACGAGGCGAATTTTTTTATATTTTTGACAAATGACCAAAAGTGTTTGCTACCCATGGGACATTGTAGCATTTTTTGGCTCAACTTTGGTTCATGGGTGAGTTTCAAACGGATTAGTGCATTGCAGGCATTTCTGCCCCTTTCCTAAGTAGGGTTGGTTTTGTATAACCGGAAATTTAATTCTCTCACTCACACTCACACGATTGTCCTCCGAAGCCTACGGTGGCACCTTAACTTAACCTAATCTAAATCTGAACCGATTCTCCTCGTATTAATTTCGCACAGAAACGCGGGAAGCCTTTAATACTCTGACACATACGAACTCGGTTTGAATAGACGAAGCAATGTTGGCAACCACAGAAACGGTGCGTTTCTCGAGTTGCATTTCATTTTCTGCTTTCCAAATGTCTGCGGTCAGTGTATGGATGACTTACAACTGCTGGGTTTATTTGAACGGGTACGCTTAGTTCACTAGGGGCTTCCCTTTCTATGTCAACATGATCATGATCATTCTGTAATGGACATTTTGTTTTGCGACAGGTAAACTGTGTCTTGTACTGCCATCACATCGCGAATGTTTTTATCACTTCCTGGGTGCACTTCCATTGCTTTTCCATGTAGCCACATCGTTGGCGTGAGTACGTAACATCCTTGATGACTATTACATTTAGAGGAGAAGTGTATGAAACGTTTGCTGCACCTTGTGCTAAAATCCTTCTAGCGCAGACACATCTTTTGTCTTGAGTTCCAATTATGCAGATCCCAGCTACAAGGCCGATATAGAGTCGCCAAGCTTAGTTTAATTAGACCGTGGCATTTTTTCCGGATTGCGGCATAATCTGTTCGTGGTTAGGAATGGTTGCAAGCATCGATTGACGTAGTTTAACCCAAGTACTACTGTTCAGCAAACATACGAGGATAGGCTTTTTAAGGTCTGACGTCAACCCAACTGTTTCAGCAGTGATCGAGAAAATAGTCCATTAGTCCTTACCAGTGGAATACGCCAGTCGTCATCACTTCCCCAACAACCATTACTTCCCGCACGATACGAAACGTTAGCTTTGAAATTCGTCACATGTAGATCCGTGTTAACATGACTGACTTGGAACATTGCCCAAACACGTCGAGTTAAGAGCTGACACAGATTTGATTTAGTTCCCCACGCGGTTCATGGCACATCGTCGACTCCGATGCGCGAGACCATTTTGAATACGCGCTCTTTGATAAATTACCGCTCACACGAGCGAAGCGTGTCATACTTATCAGTAGACGCACTCATCTTCAAGATCCAGCACGTGTCTCAAGAACCATGCCGAGTTATGCCGCGCGCATCTATCTTGCCGTTGCGTTGTCATTCTTTTCATTAAAATGAGCTAATAAACAATAGACCGCCACCCCGAGGCGCCGCGATGAGATCCCACTCCCACTCCCACTGCTACTCCTTGTCCTTTGTGCTGAAAATCTCGTTCGCATCCTGGTCGTGGCAATAATATTTACGCACCCAGCCACACCCTCGGGCCGAGCATAAAATTTCAATTGGATTCGCAAAAAAAAGAAAATAAATAAAAGAAAACACATTTCGAAACAGCATCCTTCCATCAGCCGTGAAGGGGGTTGGAGGGCGCCGCGCCGCTCCTTAAGACAATATATTGCCAATGTCGACAAGACAATACGGGAATGTCAACAAACCTACACCCGGCTGCCCATCCGCCTGCCAGTCATTCTTTTCTTGGCAAACATCTGCATGCGTATGACTCGAACGCACACAAGTCCAAAATCGTTGGAGGACTAATAACAGTAGACATTCGCCACCTCAGCGTCTAAGCGTAGCAAAAGCAACAGCACAGGAGCCCCATCCTCCGTGCTCCTCCTTGCCGCGCAACAGCATTCCCCGCTTGTGTTCACATTTTTATGTGCCGCAACCAGGGGGTGGCTGCTGACTGGAATAGATTGAACAGCCCGTTTGCTGGTCGCACATGTATCTGCAGGGTGGATTGTGCCTCCATTTCGACATTTATTGGTTTACTAGGGCACTATGTTTGCTGCGAGAGAGCGAGTTGCCGTCTGTGTTTGTGTTCGTGCATGCCTTTTGTGCTCGTCCCTGCCGTCCGTCTTTTATTCGCAAACGTACAATATTTATCTTTATACGTTTTATCTTATATCTCGGATGTTGTATAATTTGAATATCTCGTCGAATGGAATGAGCTGATGCCAAGGTTAGGCGGGCGACGAGCCTCGAGTTCGCCGAGTAGGTCAAGGGTGAATGTGCGAAGTGGTTTGTTGAACTTTGGTCTCAAATTTCGGTGATGGATTGAAAAAGTTCGCAAAGTTTTCAGATATAAATCGGCCAGGTAGTCAGTCTTGCCGGGCGGTAGAAACTTGTATCTATTCTTCTGAGTCTGCCTCGGATGCGGAGTGATGGTGGTTGAAATGGGAGATGTACGCGTGTCAGAAACTGATGAATTGGATTTCGAATTTACTTCCAAGGTGAGACTAGGGTACGCTGTATGCTCTGGTGATAGTGTCGGGTTCCTGCGAGCTGATTGAATGCCGACATGGGAGGGGAATTTTCAGGTACCCGCAGGCAGGGAAACACGTGGATGTTTGGATGCAAATTCGTTATGGTTTGTGATTACCATTGCGTCAAGAGATGCCCTCAGGGAGCGTAGAAGTGATGTTTGTTATCTGGCAATTTTTTTTAAAACTCCCAAGACTAGGAGGAGACAGGAAACTATTTCAGTACAGTTGATTTTCGGTTTTTGTGAAAATGAAATGAAACCCACACCTAGTTGAGTATCAAGGAACGAAGGCAGATGGATGGATATGATGGAAGGGGGAGGTAGAACACAAATTATTTTTCGTTGAGCAATATTTCAAAAGCAGTGTATAGCTGCCACAATTCGCCACAGACAAAAAGTCATCAACTGTGGAACGATGTGTTCAAACATTTAAGGAATACAGTTCGACTTGGAGTTGCAGCCCGTTTTGATCGTTGATTCAGACAGTCCAGAATGTTCATCATTTTCATTGTGGAAGTAATGTACGGGCATTTACTGGGTGTTTGCTGGCTGTACTCCAACCTGGTGATTTTATTAGTAATCACGGTGAGTCCCAGTCAAATTTAACTTTAACAACTCCGAGCCACGCGTCGCTCTATTTTTGCAACCTCAGCTTGGATATATGGATGTTGTCAATCTCTGGTCGCAGGGAATCGGTAAACATCGCTATTTACCTGACATCAAATCAGAATACGTTCGATGATGTCGGCATGCTGTAAGCCGCACCAAACAGTTAATTTTTGCAGATGCATCGATGTTTAGATTGATTACTTGTTAAGCTAAGCACGAGAGACATTTGAAACAACCAATTACCGTGGTAGCCAGTGGCGTTGTGGGTATGTGCGTCTATACCAACCCCGACGTCGTAGGATCGATTCCTGCTCCGTGCGACGAGAACAATTTTCACGACCCCTCCGAAACACTGACAATTCTCAAAGAGTAATTCCAGTCTAGAGAGAGCTTCTCAAACAAAGCCGTTCGAAATCGGCATTAAACTGTAGGTCCCTTCGACTCGTGAGAGAACAATAGCACGCACAACAACCACAACCAATCGGGTGCTGAGAAACTAGGCATTGGCCCCCTACTGGCTATAGCGCCCCCCATATTATATTGTTATCATTATTAATTACCGAACAAACACCATAGCCAAGGTCGTCCTCCTTGGATTATTGATTCAGCATCATCTTCCTATGGATATAGTACATCCGCAAAATTGGTCAGGTTGACTGTCTGGCTATACTGAATGCAGCTATTTTCTGCATGTTCTTTGACTGAGCTAATGACTGCGACGGCAGCTATATTTTATTTTTTCATTGCATTTCATCAAACTCTAGTTGGTGGCTAATGACTGGTGACTAAAAGTACAGTCTAGGTTAGGTTACGTTGTAGTAGCTGCCCGCTTATGGCAGTCACACTTAGGCCAGAGTAGACCCATTGTCATACCACGCGGATTGACTTCTCCTAACTTCGGAACCAGTTGGTGCTTGTAGTGAAGCGATTTAGCTGGCATATGCAGGCGCTGTTTAGCTCATTGAGGTTATCGAAATATGCCCGGTTATAATTCCTGTGAGAGTCCTTAATGAGTGCTTGCTGAGTCTAAGTAGACTGAATGGCCGTTTTAGGTTAAGTGATGGCCAGATTTCATTTTTTTTTCAGATTTCAGGCAGGTGGTGTCTTCTAGCCATTCTACCTGCTTTTACTGAAAGTGAAGACAAATTGCTAAGTCGTGTTGTGAGCCATCTTGGCAATGTCAAGTGGTCACATCCTGACTGTGATTTTGCCTTTTCATTGATTCAAGTACTTAGGGCTAATATCATCCAAGAAATCCGAGAGCTACAGCACGAAAAAGTCAAAAAATTCGTGGGAAATAAGGGAGACAGAAAGGGCTACTGCAAAACCAGCCGACCCTGATCCCTGAATGACGATGATAATCAATGGGAATTTGTGTTCTTAATAATAAGCCCATAATGTATGAACAAATTGAAGGTTGTTCATTTCATTGCGTTTTTAAAAATAAACTTGTGTATGGTCCTCACCGTAATTAACTGCGCAGAATGTACAAAAAAAGGACATTAGGTGGACGGATCACGTTTTCTAGAAGAAAGAAAAGTACACGATACCGATTTAGAGGACTATACGCTAAAGAAGAGCACGGATGTATCTACGCGAGAGTCACATTCTTGAATGGTTCCCGTTAATGCCGCGACGGTCTTTTGAACGATGTCTAACGCTCCACAGTCCACATTTTTAGCATATACTGCATACAAGGAACCTAAACCATTTTTTTTTTCTTACCGCCTAACACCAGTTATTTTTCTTTATTTTCTACACATTCTTAAATTAATTCTCGCAAGTCTCTATGCAAACCCACTCCATCACTCACTACAGCGACGCCAAAGCGACACCCTCAGCGCCATATTGACCTTCGACAGGACAAATGTCCCTTCTGAATAATCACTCGAAGCAAAAGCAACAAAAAAAACATCGCAAAACTTCAAGATGCAATAAATTGAAAATATTTATGTCCATTGCTTGCAAAACGCCAATTCAACTTTTCATCTGAGAACCAATTTTCTTATGTCCTCATGCGTTATTCATCCGAGTAACAGTTGTGGCAGCGGCCCCCCGGTTCAAAGGCATCATGCAACAAGCCCGCCATCAGCAGCCAGCCAAGGACCCGTAAAAGGAAGCGGTTATTAGATAAGTCAGGACATAAAATTTTAATGACACAAAACAAAAGTTCAGCAGCACCTGCTAATACGTAATACGTATGTTCTCGGCTAAGAGCAACAGCAGCGGGCGCACAGGAAAAATACACGCCAACCACTCTGCAGCGTACAACATAAAGGAATTTCCTTTCTCTCCGTTGCCATCGGGTCCCGTGCGTCGGGTGGGGGGTAGGGGTTGGAGGCAAGATCCTTTGAGAAAATGTGTTTCCTTGTAATGAAAGTAATCAACGAGAGGTTGCCGTAATGCTTCTTTATTCGAACACATTTGCCTTCCAAGGCTGTGTGTCGGATAAGCACTGAGGGGATGGAGGATATTGCAAACACATTCCCACACACACAGACACAGCGAGCACCACGCATTGCCGAGAAAAGCTCAGCGCTGCAGGACGACGAAGTTTCTCTTGTGATATTTTCATTTGCCAGCACTAAACGACTCTGTTAATGGAAGCGGTTCAAACAGAAAATAGTTGTTTGCGTTCCCTTCAGCCCTTTGCGTCTTCTCAGATAGTTTCCTTGCGTCTATTCCACGTAGACCACTCTCCATCACCGATTGAGGCAGAGGCCAGCGGGGATATCATGTGTGGGTGCTCAAGTTTTCAACAACTCTAATTGTCAAAGGACAGCACAAATGCGTTTTATTTTGTTTTTACGCCTTTAACAGTTTGCCGGCGTGAATGTGGTGGATATAACTTTTTACGATAAGACCTTCTGTAAAAGGTTTACGGCCCCGTATGGTGGTACGGCTGACAAGGTCAAGACACTGGGAACCGCTGAAGATTGTCCCATTGAATGCATCGTTAAGCAGCCGCAATATGCTCGCAATAAGTGAGAGGTGTAACCAAGGTCTGGGCATAATGGGCTGTTAAAATGAATTGTGTGTGCGGTGTGGAAGCTGCAAGTGCAGACAAAATGGTCACACGGTGGGGGCAAATTGTAATTGCAAGTGAGCACTGTAATCACGGGAATGTGCTACGGTGGCTCAAATTATAGTCATTTAAGCAAGCATTCGATTCAGGTCAGGGAGCCGGGTGTAACACCTACGGCCAGAGTGCCACTGGGGAGAAATGAACGCAATGGAAGACGTTCTCCTCAAGCAGAAGTCCTCGACTTAAACGATCAATCTCTTTGGATGCTATGTCGGTGTGAAATAGTCGGTTTAGTGGCTCATGCCATGTAAGCTTGAGCATGGAGCACTAAGCCAATTATTGATTTTAAGTTTTTGAAACGAAAGATCGCAGAAAGATGCGCAAAATAAGGTTTTTAGTGAAACAAAATGTCATGTTCCAAGTTCATCTGTTGAGGAAGATTCAGGTTATATAGAAGACTTTTGCGACCACATTATGTTATGTAAACTTATCATATATGTGAGAGACCGCATATCCCAATCAACAGTAAGAGTCCTGCATTAACTTCGATCATTTGGTGTGTCGACACAACACAACGACACAAATTGTCAGCACGCCATGCATATGTCTGTGACTGTACGATATAGAGTGGTTTGATGAGTGCAAAGTTTTTTTGAACTCTTGTTGCCTCAATGCCAGCTCAGTTTCTGTATTTTTATTGGTCCAGGTCCGTATGTCTATAATGAGAGCTTGCTCGGTGAGTGGAATGCCGTTCATTAACAATCTAAAAGGTTAATGTCAATATAGCTGTAGACCAGGAAAGTCCTCCAGATCTTCTAGTCTAGATCTTCACACTACTGTAGATCCTGGAAAAGAACCAGGGTCGTCGATTTCAAGGTGGAATATGACAGCGTGCAATGAGACGAGCTATGCAACGCCATGTCTAGCTTAGACGTCCCTGCAAGGCTCGGCACTTTGTGCAAGATGACAATGTAGAACTCTCGCTGCTCCATCAAGGTCGGTAACGAATATAAATTCACCGAGCTCTTGAATGTAAAAAAAAATGTTTTAGGCAAAGCAACACGCTGTCGTGTGACTTCTGCAATATAATACTTGAGAATATCGTGTGAAATTCAAACGTCAACTTTACAGGTACTGCTTTACTGTCACTGGGGCATTTGAGCGCTTAGAAGCTAGAAGCCCTGGTCTAGCTGTAAATGAGCGCAAAACGAAGTACATGCTGTTCGCGAAAGGCCGCACAACATTGACGTCTCGGACAGATCACCACATTGTACAGCAAAATCTTTAAGTTAATCAAGGACTTCGTCTTCGCAGTGAATAGGGATAACAAGATCAGTGCCGAGATCAAACGCCGAATTACTCTTGCCAAACGCTGTTTCCTTGGGCTCAGGAGGCAATTGAGTAATAGAGCCCTCTTTCATAGGCTGGCTTTGCATAAAACATTGATCATCGTGCCACGGCACAGGACTGGTATGATCGCTATTAAAAGAGAATGAGGAAGAAAAGTTCTGCCTGCGATTTTTTGTCATTGCGTTGATGGCGTCTAGAGGCGAATATTTAACGATAAACTCTATAGGCGGCATAAAGCTTCTACGGATATAACGCTTAAGATGGCTTAGCCATGTACGTCATATGGACATCACAAGTCCGACTCCAAAAATTGTCGTATCTGAGCCACTAGGGCAACGCAACGGACGGCGGACCTAGGTGGAGAAGGACCTCGACCAACTAGGCGTGCTGTATTGATGGTGGAAGGATCGTGGGGGGCATGTTGGTTAGGGCCAAGCTCCAACCCGGTCTTTAGCGCCTCTCCAAAAAGAAGAATATTGTTTGAGGCAATTTGGACTTCGGCTTCATTGGTCGTCTGCTTCCATGGCAGATAGCAATACGTTACGTTTTTTCTTAAGACGGCTTTTATGTAAGATGGATGAGAGTTACTAGCAAGATTCTCGATATTGTGGGACCACACAAACTTCCAATGACTGACTTTTAATTATTTTCTAGACCCCGTCTACAGCAATAATTCGAAAGGGGAAAAAAGAGAGGCCTATCTATTTTGCAAAGCTTGCTTGTGAGTGCGTTAGATTGCAATAAAACAAATGAAGCAACATTTTATTTTTGACACAAAGTCTTATTATTGTATACTTGTTCTTTGTCGCTACTTGTTCTTTGTCTAGACTAACTCAATCGCTCAGCATCAATCACACTTTTGGTAAAAAACAACATGGGGACAAAGAGGAAATTAGGAAAAGACGCTTTACACATAAAAAAAGAGGAAAAGGAAAATATGATAACATATGCAGGACACTGCAAAGAAGTTGTTGCTAGGTGATTGATGTTACCGAGTCTTGGCAGGATCCCGTCAGCAGTGTTAGGGAGGTACGATGTAATGGTTACTTTCGAACGGAGAAACTTAAAAATCTTCACAGTAATACACATTGTAGCCACTCGATTGAGGCGGGTAGTCATCAGTTTTGAAGTGAATGTCGTGCCTCTGATCCAACAAAAAGATAGCGCATTTGTGTTAGTCCAACACGATCGTTTTATTGAAAATCTATAATCGGAACAAATACACTACAATAAACTGTTTTCAGGTTACGTTTTTGAGGAGAATATCAGTACACGCTTGACAACCATGTAGCGGATTCAACAACGACTCAAAAGAGCTGAAAACACGAAGACTTGTTGCGATACGGGTGGAGTAGGATCTGGTGCTGAGACTCCTGAATTGTATGGAAACGGGGTAGCAGAGTGACTCCTCGCATGTGACCAACAAATTTGGAGACAAGTGATGGGGATGTCAATCTATCGGCATGAGGAGCACGAGTTCATCAGATTGCGATTGTTAAGAAGACCGGCCAAGGCCGAGATGTACAAAGTAGTTGAACAGTGCAGGAATGTCAGCAATATCGAAGAGCTGTGAAATGAGTTGAGGACTTGAGGTGGATTTAGCCTGAGTTGTTCGGCTTGAAGCAAGTGCTTGCAGACTAGGTGCGGGTGAACAGGTGCACTAATTAAACGGGGGAAAGTGTGCAATGAGGTGGCCTTTAAAAATCGCATGGTCGCCGGTGATTGTTCTGTTGAAAGACGAAATAACGCAATACAGCATCAAGGTAAGCACAATGATGCACACTTCATCGAAGGGGACCAATGCGGCAAGTCCAATCGAATTCAGTAACAAACAGTTTGTCCTGGTACTCCGTCAGAGACATCTGTGGAATGACTTGACCTCACAATCTTGGAGAGGGAAGCTTTGAGAAGGCCAACGGTTTGACGGTTTTCTTGCCGAACTTTTTCGCCAGTTTCCAGCAGTAGAAGAAGAAGCTGACTATCGAATTATTGCGGCAAGGTGGAAAATTCTAAAAAGTAGTAGGGGCACCTACGAGTCAACTTTAAGGAAAGGAAGCCTTCCTTGCCTCAAAATCCACATCCATCCACGATATGCTGCAACAGATTGGTTCATGATGCTGTGCAACTGAAGGCAACGAAGCAGAGACTCCCGACTCAGCAAGCAGAAATGGCGAACAAGCTTGAAAAACTGTGGGTGGCAGTATACAAGCCAAGGATTGAACGCGCTTCGGTTGACAACAAGCTTGCAAAGGTTCGAAAGAGCTCAAATTCTGCACCAAACTGGTGTGACACATTTTCACAACTCGAACAGAAAACATTTCTCGAGAGCCCAAATTCGTCCTTATTTCGAGTGATGCTCTTTGTTTTAGAAAAGGTATGTCAGATGGTGTTCCTTTGTTTTCCAGAGACCTTCACTTTCAATGAAACTCCAGGTACCAAAGAGAGTGTAAATCGAGAATACCTTGGTTGAGCAATTTTATCTCACGCATTTGCGTTTCTTCAAAGGTGTGTATGTCTCATTGCCAACAACCTTGAGATGCCGCTTGTCACTGCCAGTTAAAATCACGCACACACTTGACAAATCTTCCTAATTGGTTGGCAGCGTGTGTTCAATTAAAAAAACCCGCTTGAATTGATTATCAATATTCCCGGCATCAAAGCACTGACTTGTGCCCTAAACTCGATCCACGATTCACGGGGATACACAGCATATCCGCGATTGGCTGATAACATTTGCCATTTGGCCCCCGCACTAACTGCTACAACGATCCCTTTCCGAACCGCCCTTGGAAAGTGAATAAAATCGATTTCCTACTGAAATAATTTTGATTTGTTTTGAAGAACGATTTTAGATATGTATTCCACCTCAACGCACACGTTAGCCGAGGGAGTTGTTGTTTTTGTTTTTCAGCTCGGAAATGTGATGTTGGCTGTGGGCTGTGCAAGCGGATTACAATTTGGGATACTGGCTAAAACTACGTTGCAGTTGTAGAATTCAAAATGAATTTCCAGCATTAATTGGTAAATAATCTGAAATTCAAATGCATTCGATGTGAACTGACGAGGTAAACTAGAATTTAGAAAATGAAAAAGGGAACCACCATATTTGCATTCGCAACAGCGAACAAACAAAAAACAGCATCCGATGGCTTATGCTGTGTGGAAAGGTAACTTTTATATAAACTCTGGATGAATTTTGTTTTCGAATGCCTAATCGGGGATGCGAGCATATTAAAGCAACATAACCTATCCTGGTCGGATGGAAAGCGGGCAAAGTTGTTGAAGTTTAAAGTTGAAACAAATATTTATTTAATAACGCATTAATTAAGTAGCCGAGGACGTCGATGTTTTCATTCCTCACATTTGGGAGGTTGTGTTTTCATTTACGTTTCGTCAGCACTGTTTTTCCAAACTATATTATTATGTGCAGATTATCCCAAAAAGAGGGGGCATTTTGAATTGCGTTCCGTTTACAGTTTGTTGAAAGTGGCCACAAATATTTTCGTGTTCAATGCGAAAATCATCTACACAATAAATGTCCACACTGGCGAGGAAAAGGGCAAGCAATTGTTTGTAGAATTGAAGAAAGATCGTAACTTAGATGGGGATCTTGACTTTTGGGAGACAGAGTCTGTGATCACAGGGCAAAATTGTTGATCACTCTCAATTTGGCGGGTTGCAACGCTCCTTGTCGATGGATAGACCAAGTTGTCATGCGGCCTCCTAGTGGGACTCCATCGATACTTATCATACAAACCGTTGTGCGATAAACCAATCCATTGCCGCTGTGCGGAGGGATAACAACCCGCCCACAAAAAAAACAATTCTTACGAGGCAGCAAGATGCTTCGGAGAGACGAACGGACCTACAACGACAACACTGCGCGAAAAACGACAACGATTTGGGATTGTGATCCTGGAATGTAAGGTACAGGCCGTACTATGGCCATAAGTAGCACAAGATTTCATCACAAGAAAATCCAAACAACAACCTGGCGATCTTTGGACCGTGGATCTGCCAATCAAATCGAACATGTGCTTATTGACGGAAGACTCGCGTCAAATATCCTGGATGCGCGAACATTCAGGGGAGCAAACGGCGACTCTGACCATTTTCTTGTAGCAGTAAGATTCAGAGCTTGACTGTCCAATGTTAGAAAGCTGCTCCAACTAGCAAGAAGAACTTTTGACATTCGTCGCCTAAGCACACCAGAGATTGCCAGGGCCTACGAAGAGCAACTAATGGGGATACTCTCCAGTATGCCTACGTCAAGTGCCAACGAGATGTGGTTGCATTGCCACCCGGCCATCAAAGAGGAAGCGCAAACTGCCTTAGGCTACCTAACAACCCCGACAAGAAGCCCGTCGAATGATGGCGAATGTGAACAAACACAACGTGCAACTGACGAGGCATGCCAAAAAGCGCAAGCACGGAAAACAAGAGCAGCGCAGGAGGAGTACCGGGCAAGAAGGCGGGATGAGAAAAAGCTTGCACGCCTGAAGAAAAGGTCTTTCGCAACCTCCCACTTCAAGGGTCTAGGGAGAAAACTAATCTACCGGCCTTCTACAAAAAGCCACAGGCTTTGGGAAAGGCAACCAGGCTCTTCGAAATTGAGGGGGTCATCTAGTTACAGACTCGCAGGGAATAGTGGATGTGTTTAAGCAACACTTCCAACAGCTGCTTAGCGGGCCTGACCAGGAGAGAGTGATAGGGAACCAGGAAATCCCAACTCCAGTCGACAAAGTAGTCCTCCTACCTAGCTTTGAAGAAGTCCAAACAGCCATTAAAACGCTAAAGAACAACAAAGCCGCAAGCTCAGATGGCTTACCGAATTCGGCAAAATTGATCCGATGTGTCACACCACGCTTACATCTACGCGATGCACCGTGCAGCTCGGCTGGAGGACCACTGAGCCGTTTGAAACCTGGATCGGATTTCGACAAGGAGATGCGTTGTCGTGAGATTTCTGCAATATGGTACTAGAGAAGATAGTGCATCAACACGGTAGACAAGGTGCCGACGTTCCCAACGTGCCGTAGTGGTAGCGTTTACGGCAATTGAAGAAGAGGCCAAACGAGCTGGTTTTAAGGTCAATGAGGACAAGACACAATATATGCTGTCGACGATGAAACGTCATTCACCACCTAGAACAAAATATGTATCTTAATCTACAGTTATAATTTTGAGGTAGTAAAGGAGTTTGTCTACATCGGGGCAAATGCGTAATTCACAAATGACATCACAGAGAAAATCCGACGCAGGCAACAGATTTAACTTCATGCAGTAGAAAAAACTGAGGTCAATATTCCTGACTCGTAGGCAAAAAATCATGCCCCGCAATTCTCTCATTTAGCTAGTCTTTATAAGCAAAACTGCAAGCCTACAAAACCTTCGAAAGAAATATTCTACGTCGGATATAGCAGCTGACTACTAAAATCGCTTGCAAGGAGGGTGAAGGGAGGGAGATGGCACAACTGCGAACTCTACGAGCTGTACCAGGAAGTGGATATAGTCCGGAAGGCCAAATTCCGTCAATTAAACTGAAGAAGAAGAAGAGGAAGACCGAACCTCTGGTGCAGAGATCAATGGCTGGTGACAGCTCGGTCCTGATGACTGGAAGCAGCGTGCCCAGGATCGGTAGCAATTGCTCAGGTTTGGACCGTCCAAGGGACGCTAGCCTGACAAGTAAGTTTAGTCCAGCCAGTGGCATTTAGAATATTTATTATTTCCGACTCATCCAGAATTGTGCCAACATCTGCCACTCTTCAAACTAAAACTTGCACACATTGACTTGGAAACATTGAATTTTGTGAACGCACTCTTTCTCTAATGATCAAACTGTTACTGTCCAATTAAAAAGTACCCGATCGAGCGACTTTTGCAAATTATAAGAAATTTCTGCCGAAATTCGGGGTCAGTGACCGCAACTTAAAGAGCGTAACTCAAATTTTGGGTTTGTTTTATTTTGGCTTAATGGGTTCGTCAGTAAGTAAAATATGCGTTATTGGTCGGTTGAAAACCTACATGTGCTTCCGGAATCACCACTTCACCTACAAAAAAATAGCTGTTTGGTGCAGTTCGCATGTCGGGGCCATATTTTTTCGTCGATGATAACGATCGTTACATTACTGTGAATGATCAGCTACCGATTATTTTTAGCCCGATTTGGAAGATATGGGCTTGGACGACATGAAGTTTCGACATGATGCTGCCACAAGCTACAGCATACGTTACAGTCGATTTATTGAAGAGTAACTATGGTAAGCTCTATGGCGCCGTAGCCTGGACTATCTCAAGAACGGATGAAGATGCACTTGGTCTCTTCGAGAGTTCTGCGTTCAATCTGTGGTCCTGTTTGCGTTGAAGGTTTCTGGAGAAGAAGATTCAACCACGGACTCTACGGGCTGTACAGCGAAATGAGTCTAGTCAGGCGTCTGCGTATTCAACGCCTAAGGTGGCTAGGTCAGTACTGCGCATGGACTACACTGCTCCAGCCCAAAGAGTCTTCGACTCCGAACCAGTGGGACAACACAATAGAGGACGTCCATGAAGCCGATGGCGCACTCAAGTGGAGCAACTAACTTGGAGTCCAAAATTGGAGGCAACTGGCTAAAGATTGTGCCAGCTGGAGAGGATTGTTGACCGAGGCCCAGGTTCACTCCGGACTGTAGCGCCATAACAAGAGATGAAGTAAGATTCTTGTTAAATCAAGAAATGGGCCGTTCCTTTTTCCCCCCACTCGTGCAAATTATAGCCGCTTGACTATTTTCTCTGGGGCTACGTTATGTCATTGACTCATGTCAACAACCGATGATGTTGGAAGAGTTCAGAGCCAAAGTCGAACACGTGGCGAATGAAGTCGTCTCTCCTGTCATATTACCGCATGTTCTTAATTTGAAGTCAACCTCGCCACCCAGGCATTCTTAAACCGCCCAGATGGCAGATTGCCCTTTAAATCTCTTTTAAATTATATTTGACTTCGTTTCCGTTGTCATCTCAAATTTATACTGTATCATGAATTGCTTCAAAATTGTATTCAAATCGAAATTTGATTATTTTACATCAAACCGCCCACTCTTCGACGAGCCAGTGCTCGATCTTAAGCGCTGTCTAAGCAGCGTATTCATCTCTGCCTCATCCCCGACAAGGAATAAAAGCGATGGATACACGGCGCACCACACCCGAAGAAGGGACCTGACGACGCCGAAAAAAAAGAATGGAAAATAAAACGAAAAGAAATCGAAAATAAAATCCAATAAAATGGTTCTCATTCAGCGAACCCCTTGCTGAGGAGGTGGGCCTCCCCACCGCCCCAACAATTCCGCGTTCCTTCACTCCAGGATATGGATACAAAACAACGACTAATGCATCTCTTTCTGGGGGGTCCTCATTCGCTGCTCCGCTCCACGTTCAAGGATCTCTGCATGCAACTAAACTCTGTTATGTTTTATCCTGGCGGTGTGTTGTGCCCGTGTGGAGTGGGGCCACGGGGAGGCTAGTTAGATTGCTGCATTCACTGAATGACGGCACACCAATCGAGTCGAAGGCAAGCGCGGAGGCGGTGCGGATGGAAAATTCCATTTCATTCAACGTTGCTGATGTTGATTTTCGTTTTCTTCGAGTTTTAGGAGACTCGTACTGTCTGCTGTAGAGTAGACTCCTTCCGAGCACTTTACAGAATTGTTTCAATTTTTAAGAAAATATCCTTATTTATAAGAATAAAGTGGAATCGTTCCCGATTTCCGAGAATCTTCTCTACCTTTCCGCCCGTGCTGGCTATCGCCAGCTCCGTCTTCGCCCTGCAGTCGTGCGCTTCTCGGGTGGGGGGCTATGAGTGGTGGTCTTTTGGGCAGAATTTACGGAGAGAGAGAATAAATAGCATGCCCGAGGTTGAAACAGCGAGTGGAACTGGCATTAAATTGCAGCAGAGATACCAGACGAGGATGCGGGCATCCCAATTCAATGAAAGTTGTGGTTGAGGATGAGTTCTACTTTACCGCAGGATATAACTTTTAATGGCAATTGAGTAGTGTTTAATTTAACGAGTGTGCTCTCACAGACCAAGTATTGCCACCTGCAAATCGCCGATGAAACGATCTGTGAAAGTGAATTCGAATGAAATCTTTTCTGTCTTCTGCCATTGTCTGGATTGAGGGGGGAGAACCACTGTCCCTGGGAGGAGATGAATCAAAATTGATGACGAATTGTGGCGGTACAATGACTTTAATGAAAATGTTGACTGTTGCTTGTCGACTGATGGCGGTAATCACTTAATTTGTGGCAAGTATTTCTGACTGTAGGTACATGGGCGAATCAATAATTGAAATGAGAGCATCGAAAATAACGTCCTTCGTGGAGATTAGGTTTGCTTTGGAATTCATTCTATGAGAGGAACAGGACTTTTCCTACATCAAACGTGGGTATTTTATGACAAATTCTGAGATACTTTAGATTTCTTAAGATTAACGTGTCTCATGTGTCTGGGATCACAGGCAGACATCCACTCCACACCATTCCGGCAGTACAAAGATGATTGGAAATTTATCAGAATTTTCGCAAATATGCTGTGATTGAATTCTTATACTGGTTCTTCCTTTAGCGACGTATCCGTCAAAAAATGGAAAAATTTAATAAGCACAAGCCGTGTGTGAGGCTTCGATGAATTTTTTGATTAAATTTGACATCCTAACAACAACATTGAATCTGGAATATGGCACCATGCGCCTTTGGCGTGTAAATCGAGTTGAATCTTAGTACATTTCAAGGTCAGCGATCACTTGTGAGCTTATATAATATGGGTGCCGTTACAGCCCAGGCCCAGGAACTAGCTTCTCAGCAACCTCATACTATGCGTGCTATTGCACTCTCACGAGTGCATGGGACATACAGTTGCATGCCGACTCCGAACGGGGAAGTTGAGATTTTTGTCTGTACAGAAGTACTTATTGTCAGCGACTCGAAAAAGTGGCGCCGTGTGCATTATTTTTGAGGCACAGACCAAGGATCGAACCTAGACGTCGGGGTTCGTCGGGAGAGTATTTGCATCACCATCATTAACAAAGAGGCATGAGCATTCTGATGGATTCAATATCCTGCTAGTTCAGTCAATATATTCTTGTCCTAGTTGGGTCTAAATGCTATATAATCTTGGATCGACAACCAATTTTTTTATGCAAGGCTACGAACGACGAATGGACGTGCGCTGCTTCCTTATCAAGATGAAACCCTGTTGCTCAGATTCGAATACCACCCTAGCTGGAGCATCGATGTTCAAGCACTCGACGCGTGTGCAACAAGCCAGCCAGTTATCCGATTTTTTTGTATTATCTCTACACTTTTCTACAGCTCGTAGGACATAGATAGATGCAGTTAGTCTATAGTTAGAAACTGCATGATCTAAACTCTCGAATAGTTTTCTTCTTTCGTTATAAAACGTACGAGCAGGATTTGAAGCGAGGTTGTTTTCTGTTACTACATTACCTATTTTTTTTTTTATTTAGGTGGTACAGGGAGTTTACATATTTTTTTTTTGTTCTCCCAGGAGTCCTTATCGTCGGTATATGAATATTATAAACAAGAAATCACCTAATCAAACACCTAAAAACCTTTTACCAACACAAAAGTGAACGAATCGTTCCTAGGACTCGATAGTGCAAAGTCCGAGGGAATAAAAAATCATTCATTCAAGTAAAACTATTCGAACTTTTTCCAAACAGAGTCGAACTACCAACACGACCCAAACGTGAATACGTGAAAAATCTGCCGTGCAAATATGTGGCAATGTGTGTATGCATTAGCGATGGGCGATTGCGAATGAATTTCACAATCGAATAAATTGGCATTTGTTAAAAATTGAGTTCGATTGTCGATGTATTTGGTCTCATCAGAAAACAATCGATTAATAATCGAATCGAATCGATAGTGTGAGTGTAAAACATCAGCGTAAGGCTGTGTCTCCAATAAAAAACTATACCTACCAAAATAGGAACATTGAGAATTGAAATACCGCCAAACCTCTGTAATTGGAACATGTTTAAATCGAATTTTCTATAATTCAAACCAAATTTCTGAAAAAAAAAGAAAAGAAAAGAATTTTGGAGGTTCAACTGTATTCTTCATCCTTCTCACCCAATAAGTGAGCTCTCATATATGTAAAGGTTAAATTGTGGTAGTGAAACGAAATGAGATAGAGATGGGCGAGAGAATCGGCGGATACACACAATTTAGTAATCTCGCTCTAGAAGAATCGAAAATCAACGATCGACTCCGCTCAATTTGAATTCTAATAATTGCGATTGCAAGAACAATCGAATTATTCGATTTTTTTTTATTCGCAGTTGCCCATCGCTAGTATGCATACACATTTTCTATCGAAGCTTAATAAACCTAGAATCAAGTTTTTTTCATTTTCTCGGTGGAAGTAAATTAAAGTAAAAAATCCACTTAAATAGTGGTTTAACTTAGACCACCGATTGCCATGTCTTAAGTGCCGATCCAAAGAACACATAATTGCCATTAATGTATTAAAGTTATTTCAACCCTAAGATACATTGAGAAAACTGACATAAACAAGCAAATAATGGTCTGACAGTACTTTTGGAAAGAACAGAGAACACACAAGCAAGCAGTGTCTTTAAATGCTGCACATTCACTTGTTGGGTTGGTGTGTTCTCTTTTCCTTTCTTCAGTTGGAACATGTCCGTCTACAATCACTGTCGATATTTTGTTCATGGCTTACTTGGGTAGTGGGTTCAATAGTTCACAATGACATTCTATCCATGGCTTAACCTAACCACCCTTAACTATTTACTTTGAAAACTTAGCTAAGCCAGTATAAAAGGTGGCACTTTGAAATCGGGCATAAGACATTTACTAAACACCCAAGTTTTTGTTCCAGATGTGAATATTTGTTGGACCAGGGCAGCTGCAGATTAGAGGTTATAGTTCTTTGGTTATTCGATCTCTGAATGTAAGCAGCCGCCCTCATATTTTTTCTTCTATCTCTAATCGGATTACAGAACTTCGAATGCTTGCTTAGCTACCCTGATCGTGTGACCAACTGTTCACCTCGCAGACGATAGTACCATGTAGTTTGTCTTTTCTTCGCCAAAGAGGATGATGGATTCCTGTACAGCTTGTTAATTTCTTCTTGATGTCGATGTGATCTGCATAAGCCAATTTCTGACTTCACCTCGTAGTCAAGGACTACTTTCTCGCCAGGTTGAAGAGGAGGCAGACCAGACCATAACCCTGTCAGAATCCATTATATCTGTTGATTTGTTTGCACAGTAATCTGGCTATTTTAACTTAGTTTGATGCATGGTCATCTCACGTGGTCGTGGTGTTTTCTTCGACATGCTGAATTATCTCTTGGCTTTTTATAGTGCCACCAATTTTAGGTGGCTTTAAAGTGTAAATATAGATGGTAACATGCAACAAGATGTAGAATACAAGAGAAAGGGCCCTAGAACGCTACTTTGGGGTACTCCAGCATAAATTGACCTTTTCCCGGAGCAGTTGTTATTGAATCTCTTGAATGTAACATTTGAAATGAATAAATTACTTCTATTTACCGTTGTATCTGTGCTTTTAAATGTGCACGACACCACTTTACGGTGAACTGATACACATAACATTTCCGCAACAAACTCGGTTGGTAACCACTCCGCGTTGCTTTTCAAGGTCCTTGCTTGACCATCAGCTAATCTCATCCTTGCAAGGATTAATTACACCCATCTCATCCCCCAAATACCAGGTCACGGCAATTTCCGCGAATCAAGAAGAAGAACAACGCCCGGTTATGCCCATTCATTATCCTTCCGATTGAAAGGTCCACGTCCAACTGATGCATCGAGCTGTTAAGCACACTTCGCGAGACCCTCATTATAAGATTAACGGGCACAAATCACTGAGAGAGACAAATTCATCTCATGTCTAATTAATGAGAATCGGTGCAGCCATCATAATTGTGCCAGAATTCGCCTTGAGATGAGATGGCTCCAAGTGTCCGTCTGTGCTTAACTAATTTGCAATGGGGAGGGAATATTCAACGGAATCCTTTCGATTGAGTGCTCTCGCTGCTATTGGCATTGTTCCTTGCACTTCCAACCGGGGCCAGCCCCTCCAGCTCACACAAGCGAGGATTCACTCATTATTTGATTATTCAACCGCACCGGAGCATCCTTCACGCCTTGATTATACATAATTAGTCGTGTCCTGCGGTTGAGCATAATTAAAACGTTTATTAATTGTAACGAGCCTTTATCGCGGGGCGGGGTTGGGCACGCCGATGCACTGAATGCCAGCCAAATCGAAGGTGACGTTGGACAAAGAGTGGCACGAGAAAAAGAAAAAAGAAACACCCGCAAAACGAGGAGGGAACGAGACAAGAAAAGCCCCTGTTCTGCGGGTAATGGCATAAATTATTTCGCAATTCCTTTGACTAATTACACGGCCTGCAAGATTGCGGCCAAGACTCTGGTATCGGTGGTGGCCAGGGCGCTGGTGGTTGGCAGCACGGCAGACACGAGTCTCCAGCACTGCCTGGCCCTGTTTCGGGGGTGAAAAGTCGACCCCCACGGTGTGTGGGTGAGCGGGCAGCGACCGACTGTGGGGTGGCAAATCCCAGAGAGTGGACGACGATTCAACCTTAAATTAGCCTTTGTGGAATTGTGATGAGACTTTCGCATAAATTATGTATTTAGGTTTTGCGAATAAGATGTTCTTGCTGTAGTTGTTGTCGGCCACTGGGAAGTTTTTTCTTTTCGTTTTTCGAGACTCTCTTGCGTGTGTAAGCTGGCCGGGAGGGTGAGGGGAACGAAAAAGAAGAATAACGCAAAGCTATGTACGTTGGGGCGAGCGCGGGGCCGGCTAGTAGAGCTGAGTTTTTAGCACAGAAGGATCCTAATGAATATTTAATTTTGTTCGCTGGGAAGAAAAAGTTGCTTTAAAGTTGAAACGATTCCCTATGGGGGTGTGTAGAAATAGCTGATGGCTTCTGGGATCACTGTTTCCCCGATGGTTGGCCCTTCCTCGCCCGTGCGTTTGGTTTTTGGAAGTTGCAAGGATCCAGGTGGGGTGGACGCGGGTGGGGTGGATGTTGAGTGCTGTTAAAATGCGCTTCAGCTCTTGAATTGTTTGTGTGGCGGAAGGTCTGAAAGTGGGTAACGAGGACAATTTTTCATTCGGAGTTTTGAAAAGTTTTTTTTTTTGAGTTTTGACTTGCTCATCTTTCATATAATGGAAAACTAAAACTATTTGTCCACTGAATGCCTACATGTCCCTTTTGGGCACGCAATCATAGCGCAAAATAAAAAGTTTGTCAAACGACAGAGCTTCCACTGGTTGCCGATGAAAACTTTGAATTGCGGGAGCTTGTGAGACGACGATTTTTTTTGTGAAAATGTCTGCTTTTGACACAAATATTTCTGGTAAATCGGTCATATCCTACATGTGATTGTTTTGATCTGTTCCCGTATTCAAAATAATCAGTACAGAACAGTACAAATCAACACAAATATACGAAAGTCTGTTCCTTATGACAAAAAAATAGATTTTATGTCATATGTGCGCTCTCTGTAGACAGTAACCCAGATCCCCATCCTGCCCATTTTAGCCCATGCAATTTCGCTGGGTAGTTTGGGGCAGTTTGTTTTTTCTATCAAATCAATTTGACGTCAAAAACTCGAATGTCGTCTTGGCAGTTATTTAAAAGTATTGAGTAAGCTTACGATATTTTGCTCTTTCTGGAATTAGTATGTCGTAAGAATAAAAACCAAATAAAATTTCAATAAAATCCTGTTTTTTTAATTTACATGTTTTGCTGTAACTGCTGACATATGGCGCGCAAAAAAATCTTAAAAATGACTTAAGTTACACATTTGGTTTAGTTGCGTTCCTTTGATTCTTGATAGTTTACTTCTCTCTAAGAGGTTTTTTACCCCCATTCCTTAAAAATGACAGTCTTCACAATTTGATGCAGAAAGTACGGGAACAGACCTATTGTATTGAGAATGTGATGTGTCCAAAATAAAAAATTAAACGGAAAATCATCATTTAAATGCGCGTTAATAGGGATTGTTAGCGTCATGTTGGCCTTGTTTTTTGGTTTGTTATTTAGAAATCTACGCAGATTAGATTTCGCCACGAAAGACGTGAAAAAACAGCCATGATCCGATTGTGAAGGCGTCGATTTTTCCAGACATTTTCATGACTTAGTTTCGGAAATTGACTTCGAAACTGTTCTACGAATGAATCCCGAATCTATTCCCCAATTGATTTTTTTAGTAATCTATAAGAAAATATGGTACCGACTTCTGAGGCTGGAAGCAACTAGCACAAGACCGTTCTAAATGGAGAGACATGTTGGCCGAGGCCCAAATCCACACCGGGCAGTATTTCCAGTCATAGAATAAGAAGTAAAAGTGAACGTTTTTTATGCAGGTCTTTGAATATATTTTGTGAACGCGCTCTTTCTAATCATCAAACTGTCACTGTCAATTGATTCAGTAAACTCAAAATCTTCATTATCGTAAAGTTCGCCAACGAATATTTTCAATCGAAATTGGGAGTCGGTGACTGAAACGTTAACTCAAACTTTTGGTTGTAATTCTCGACCTAGTAAAACGACAATAACTAATAACTTATCTAGCTATTCAGCCTTTCGTCAAAATCGGTGGAATAACTTGAGTGACCCAACGTCATGCACGGATCCAACAAATACGTAGGTTATATCAACGCCACTTCGATTGTGTTGAACAAGCCACTTAACCACTTGAATTGTACGAAATGATCAAGGATATGGCCGCTTGTCTTACGATGTCTGGCATACCGTTGGAATCGAACATGGTTGACTATTGAATTTTGAATCGAAACTCGCTGCCATGCTGTGTCGAGTGAATGTTGTTCCATTCCCACAGAAAATTTCTTCCAAACAAACACAAGTTGAACTAATTGTGAGCAATGCCTAGGGTACCTAATTATAATAATAATATGGGTGGCGCTACGGCCCGTAGAGGGCCAGGGCCTAGCTTCTCTGCAACCACTCGTGTTGTGCGTGCTATTGTTCTCGCACGAGTGGAAGGGACCTACAGTTTAATGCCGACTCCGAACGGCCAAGTTAAATAATAGAGTTAAAAAATAAAGAAAATACTCTTTGAGCATTATCAGTGACTCGAAAGAGGTGGGGTCGTGAAAATTATTTCTGTCGCTCAGAGCTAGAATCGAACCTACTACGTCGAGGTTGGGGTCGACGCACATACTCACAACGCCACGGGCCACCACACCAGGGTACCTAATTGGGCACTGCAAAATCGCACGCATAGTTGATTGAGTTCATTCTCACCTAGTGTGCGCCGTCGGTTATGTGGAGGTCACTGGTTCGGAATCGAATGCCCATGCGCTCTACATGGCCTCGCCACCGCCACCACCGCAAACAGGAACATCAATTATTTCTTATTTCTAGAAAAGATCGGGGATTTTTTCACCCGCACTTGAGATTGTCGAGGCGTCCGCGCCATAGAACAGAACAAGGATTTTCAATGTCTATATAATGCTAGAAGGTTCTTCGAGAGGGCCTTACTGCTTCTGCAGCCCCGCGCTTAATCTCAGTACTGATGTTGTTCGTACTAGTTACTTGAGAGCTAAGGTAGACTAAGTCATTAACAACGCTGTGACGTTCTTACCGAGTCGTCAATATTGTGTGATATTTCTCGAACGCACGTACTAAGTGTTGACCTCATTTAAGGCTAAATCCATGTTGGCCACCTCCGTTTTATTATAAGCAAATGCTTCGTGGGCGGCCCACTATATTCGACAATGTCGTCCGCGTATGTTAGCAGTTGTACGGATGAGAATAAGATCGTCCTTCTTGTGTTGGCGATCTTCTAAAGTATAATTTCAGAAAATCACCATCTCCTTTCTAATCGTAATTATCTAGTCCTCCGAGCCGGACAGTGCAATTTTTCTTCTAAACCACCGCTTTTTTCAAAAATGATTAATATTTTCCAAAAGCGCTTACTCTACTCTACTCCCTTGGTACCACTCGCCAATGTTATTCACCAGTTAGTCAGTCAAAGCCCGCGCTCCGTAAAGGTATACCCAGCGAGTTCACAACCACCAAGGACCTCAGCCATTTGTTCTCGCCCAACACACCGCCTCTCCTCATCCGAAAAAGAACTGCATACAGATCGGGAATGAGTATATATGGAGTTTATTCTTTAAACGCGCCGATGCCAACATGCTCAATCTCCTTCTGGACTCGCATCCCAGTTGCAAGCGTACACACTTGCGGAATGAAAAATAAAATATAAGAATGCATGCTTCCCTACACAAACACACGCTCGAGAACGTCAATGTGAGCAATCCTTATGCGACGCCCAAAGTTGGCACCCAAGCACACAGCATCTCCCTCCCCGTCCCCTCGTTGCGCCAGAGGATAATAAAAACTTCACTCAGTAACCAAAAATGACCAATTGTTCAGGTTGGCGTTCCTTAAGATGATCCTTCAGCCAGCGCCCGGCCACACAAGGACCTGAAGACGAATTGGCACAACGCACGAAATGAACAGACAAAAAAGAATACACAAAGCACAAAAACTTCAAGGAGAAGCACCCGTCCACAACGGATAGCTCCTTTTCACTGGAATAATGCACGTAAATGGAGGCGATGGGAACGAGCGCAAAAAATAAGTGGATCCAACAACAACGGAGTGAAATCCACCAGCAAACAGACATACGGAGGCCACTCGGCGATGTCATGATGTCGGGGCGCAGGCGATGTTGCTCTGAAAGGTTCTATTAATAAAAATGTCTTTCGGAAATTACGATTAAATTAGCTCCGTGAATCTGAGTTATGCTGGAATTGGATTCGTGCCCATTCGCTGCCACAGCCGTCGCGCCATTCGGCTGGGCGATCATTAGTTATGATTACATCCTTATGGTCTCGTTTGGGGCGATGCCGGTTGTGCGTGCGGGTGTGGGGGCGGTGGTGTTGTGTGCGAGTGTGGTTTTTTCGGCGGTTTTACTGGGAGTTCTGTCTGATGGACTTTGTGAAATTAAATGAATCAAATGTGGAGGGATTCAGAGGGCGGGCCAGATGTAGCAAATATTGATCAACAGACTTTATTCGGGGGGATGGGATTTATGGTGATTTAGATGGACGTGTACTTTATGAAATGACTTTTAGAAATTAAAATAAAATACTGTGCAGCCACGGTTGGAGGGCCGTGGGTCATTTTCATGGCAACACTACGTTAGGGGCATCCGTGAGGCAACAATAGCCTGCACAGGACTCGCTGGAAGACGTCAAACTAAGTACACCACGAGTCGTAGCACTATCCCAAAAAAGGTAGCAACTTCAGTCTGCACTCGAAGTTGAATTCTTGGAAAACACCTTGTAAATGGAAATCCTTAATTTGGGAACCTTCCGTGAAATTGTCTTCAAAGGAATCCGCTGAAATGTCCCACACCGCCACAGCCGAGTGCTGAGTGCTTTCCGCAATTCAAACGTGTTCCGAGAACTCACCGCATTTCTTCATTGGCCCGAAATTCTCCTCTCAAACACAATTTCGTCGTGGCCCCTAATAAGTCATCATCACACCGGCCGGTGTTACCAAAACAAAACACACAAAAAGCCACCAACCCGGGCAGCGGCAACAGCTAACACCGCACACAGAAGCACGCAGCACAACACACCCACTTGGGGTCTACAAATCCCCAAAAGGATTTAATTTATTTCCCATTAACGCCCCGCCACATTATTGGGTCTTCCGATGCACACCCGGAGCGGATACTATTGCGAAACAAATTAAATGTTTTTTTTTTTGTTGGACGCCATCATTAAGGACTCGCTTGCACACCTTCAACCGGGCGAACCAACTTACGGTGGCACGGTGCCGTACCGGGAAAAGGGATAAGCAACCAACTTTCTCCCTTCCCTGCGGCGACAATGCTAAAAAAAGGATTTAAGAGGACGCCGAACTCCGGCGAGCGGTTGTCTTGCTCTCACCATTAAGTACTAACCAACATCAGCCCTTGGATTAACGCTCTCATCTCTCTGCCGCGCACTGATCCTTTTGAATGGCCACATTCGTAATTGTTCCTACTCACTTGCCGACTCTTGGGAACGAGTAGCCACATGCGAAACGGGGCAAAAAGTTATTCCTCCTGTGGAACTGTGTGTGTACACACTGCCATACACATGTTGATACTAACCACCTTCGCCAGCACGGAAAGCAACACTATAAAACATCATTTGGTTAGCAGGGCAGCAGGACGCTGGGATGAGCCTGAAAGCAGATGGAACAAGGACGAAAACCACTTCTTTCGGTGGAAAACCATTAAATACATTTCCGGTTTCTATTAAGACACACACCCGGAAATTTCCGTTGCATTTATAAATTACGACGCAAGACTAGACAGCGGCAGTGGGGTGAGTTTGTGGCAGCGTGGGTAGTTGCCGTGGTTCTCTGGCCTCGCAGTGAAACGGACTCAATGTGAAACATTGTAAAGTGCTGCAAACTAAAGGGAGTAGTCGCATACGCACCCATGCAGCGCTAGCACCGTGGAAAAACTTTTAATTGCAACTTTAGCAGGGGCTGTGGTGAGCTGCAGACCACCGCTTTTATGAGTAGCTCTTAGCCAGCGGATGAAAGTCTAAAACACTTTTGTAATTTATTGCGCTTTATTAACGTCACGCAGGGTTACAATGTACACCTAGTTATACTTCCGTGATTGCAGTCGGGTGGATTTTAAAATGTGAACGGCACATCCTCATCCTCCACTTCATCCTCCACCTCATCCTCCACCTCATCCTCCACCTCATCCTCCACCTCATCCTCCACCTCATCCTCCACCTCATCCTCCACCTCATCCTCCACCTCATCCTCCACCTCATCCTCCACCTCATCCTCCACCTCATCCTCCACCTCATCCTCCACCTCATCCTCCACCTCATCCTCCACCTCATCCTCCACCTCATCCTCCACCTCATCCTACACCTCATCCTCCATCTCATCCTCCACCTCATCCTCCACCTCATCCTCCACCTCATCCTCCACCTCATCCTCCACCTCATCCTCCACCTCATCCTCCACCTCATCCTCCACCTCATCCTCCACCTCATCCTCCACCTCATCCTCCACCTCATCCTCCACCTCATCCTCCACCTCATCCTCCACCTCATCCTCCACCTCCACCTCATCCTCATCCTCATCCTCATCATCATCCTCATCCTCCACCTCATCCTCATCCTCATCCTCATCCTCATCCTCATCTGATTCTGATTCTGATTCTGCGCCAGACTTGCCACCCTTCTCGTTAATCATTTAGAGATGAAAATGTCAGATAGACTATTGGCCTCAAGACAATTCGCAGCGGGAACACGACCACAGCCCCGTTTCCTTATTCAGAATTAAAAACAAAAAAATAAGAGGCTTACTCGGCTGCACTCGTGTGGTGTGCTCATAGAGGGACAAAAAATGTTCACGAAGCTAACCGGGAATACCCTATTGTTCAATGTCCGATTCACTCGCCCGTGTAAAGCGCAAAAAAGGATGACCAACCACAAAAACAGAATACTGCCCTAAATCTGAGTAAAAACCGCCCAAGAGTGCCGACAGTTAACAAAAAACTAAAGCACCTCCCCATATGATTCGACAGTGCTGGAAGCAGAACAGCGACCAGTACACCGCACTAGCAGAAGGTAGGTGCATGTGAGTAGCCTGCCAGATCACTTGACTATAAACGGGATTAAAAATTCAATTACACCAGGTTCTGGGTGCTGCTGCGGCAACAATCCAAAAACGCCATAACAAGGGACAATTTATGCCCTTGAGAGGCTGAGAGTGTGTGTGTGTGCGAGGGATGGCAAATGTATGGACGAAGCGCCGGCAGAAAAATGGCCCTGGTCACGATTTACAATCCCATCCCAAGAGTCCACTGCCGGCCAGCGCCAGTTACCAGTTACCACCGTCGGGCCGGAACGAACTGAAGATGGGGATTCATTTCATTGTCGGCCCACAAACCATGGGATAGTAGTCCGCAATTCCCCTAGGTAAAAAGTAAACATTTTTACGTGAAATGGAAACTTCAGGAGCACCTATTGTTCTTTATCGTCGAGCGGTTATCCTTTTGCATTTGAGTCAGTTTATTTTGCTTTTGCTGCTGTGTGCTTATGTGCGGTGGCCACTTTGGGACAAATTCACTTTATTTCGAAAATTTCTTTTATAACGCACCGGGAGGTGTGAAGAGCTCTTGTGCTGTCCACCATAGACCCTGATCCTCAGGAACGGCAACGCTTTAGAGTTTATTCATAAATATTTCATTGACGTTGGCATCTTCATTGTTATGACGCACGCTGGGAATACTCAAATGAGAACACTTGCTGGGTGATCTGATCCGAAATGTTTCAGAAGTGTCAAAAAGTTTAGATGACAGTCCAGAGAATGAAAGGCAATTCCATGGACTGTTTACGCAAAGGTTGTGCTATGAGATGGAAACCGTTTTAAGCGATGTGATTCATTAAGAAAAATGTTTTGGGAATGCAACTGCAACAAAATGTCACGATTTTCGCTCTGACTCGTCAAAACCAGAAGCGACTTGTAGTAGTTTCTGACTGCAACTATTATAAAAATGAATGGCAAGGTTTTAGAAACGTTTTCTAGACAGTTTCGACATTGTTAGATACTTGGAATATCACCGAACTTAGGCACCACGGAATCAAGTGGTTAAAAGTCTACGACGCACAGTGGTGCTGAGGTGAGAAAAAATACTTTAAATTAAATTTCTTTTATGAAGTAGTTCTATTTATTTTGCTATAGCTATATATCTAGCTCTTCTATGTTTTATCCAAAAGTTTGGGATATTTGTGTGAAGAAAGATGAAAAATATCGTGCTCTAAGGTTATCCTTTTCTTTTTGTTTTGAATATATTTTATATAAAAATACGTGCAAATAATGAAATTGAATAACTAGAAAGTATTGTTGTTGACGAATCATTCAACAAATTTCTTGCTTTATGGTAATTATTGATCTTAACTCTCTAAACTAGATTGTTATTCATATACCACTATTCTACCTTATCATGAATGAAACACATTTCTACCAAGCCTAAGCCTTCGCATGGTTGCATACCTTGGCGCGGTTCGAAGGCTTAGTATATATCAATGACTCAAGGGAAATTATTCTCTATGAGGAGACCCGCAGCTAAGATGTAACCATTCCTTATCTCCCTCCTAGTACTCTCCATCTCTCCCTTTCCTCTCCGGTGGGCTGGATCAAGACCCGTGCCAAGGATCAGTTTGGCTGGGAGCCCACTTGAAAATATAACTTAGTCGCCAACCGGATCTCTGACAGACCTACAGACCAACAAAAGTAGTGAAAGGCCATTCACAGGTGGACACTACTAAGGGCATTACGTTCAAAAGCGCCAGGTCACTAGAGCCGTCAGCCTCGGAGCCCAAAAGCCAAAAACGAAGCAGTGAAATATCTAATATTGCCAGTAGGCTCAACAGACCGTATAGTAAAGTGCTGAAAGGCGACATCACTTACGCCGTATTAGGTAGAAGCGACGCTGACTGCGCTATTTCTTCATTCATTTGGAAGAAGGTGGAGTCGGCGATAAACGATATCTATCCGCGTCAATCCGCGTGGTATAAGAATGGGCCTACTCTGGCCTAAGACTGCCCATATAACCTAAACGATGAAAAAATGTCAATGAGAATAACTTACTTCTCGTCAAACATCTCATGTGAACCGTTGAAATATACTTATAACGAATTTTAAACCTACCGTTTCTTTTTAAAACATACACAAATATCCCACAGAAAACAGAGGTCTCTTTTCCTCATCTCGAATTCAATTAAAATATATCTAGTTTTCATATGATGTTAAAGTTAAACACCACACCAGACTACACATACATCGCCTAATAAATTGATTACCAACACGGTCCAATTACCACAATCATCAATCGCATTCAAACAGTCTCAAGTAGAACCTTTATTGGCGACACAGGAGGTCGATACAGACGTGATATTGGCTACTAAGCCCCTACATGTCAGATCTACTACCCAGCTTGACGTCGTGCGTCAAGGTATTATAGATCCAGCCTCAGAGGCTTCACTTACAATGGAGAAAGCTGCAAGGCGGTTGGGCTACAAGGCCAAATGCACTTTCATTGAAGTTTCGGGGTTAGGGAAGGTCAGCAGTGACACGTCTAATGGTTATGTCGACCCTACCCTTAAGACATTTCATACGGGCTATGAGACAAGCACCCGTGCAGTGATATTTAAGTCACTGACTGGCCTTCTTCCGGCCTACGCACTCATACCATATAAATGGAGTTATCACCCAACAGAAGTGAATGTCTGCCATCAGATTAAAAGGATCTGCAATATTAAGGAAGTACCTTATAAGCAGTATCATACTGATGTGCATAAATACAGGAAGAAATTTGTCTTGGCTGCAACTAAAAGATTACAGAACGGTAGGTACCGGTTATTACTACAATTTAAAAAGGGAAACAAACTTGCTCGTGGATCATCGATGCAAGGCCATATGCATGGGTTTGGTCGATTTGTACGACAGTTCCAAAACAAGTTAAACGACGGCATACAATGGCATTTTATTCCTCCCGCTTCCCCTCACATTGCAAGGCTATGGGAAGTAGGAGTGAGATTGTATAAATGTCAAAGTATTCGGACGGACCCACATACGTATCACAAGTTGATAACGCTTCTGATTAAGATTGAAGCATGCCTCAACTCAAGGCCTCTGTGTTGTGTGACAGAAAATCCACAAGTTTGCACCGCAATCACGCCAGGCCAATACTTAATCGGAACAACTCGCAACATAAGTCCTCAAGATGTTTTTACGGATATCCACAGCCTACAAACACGAAAGCGAAGACAAAACGAAACGAAACTACACCAACGATTTTATAAGAAGTCTAAATCGGAGCATTTAGGTGATCTACTCAAAATATAAAGTAAACATGAAAACAGGTACATCTTCACACATAACCACAAAGGATTAATTCAACACAACACATAACATTACACATTCAATCGTCGTAACAACGACGACGAAAAGCTTTTGTGATAGGTGGCTTACTGCTAACTGCAGCCTGTTGGAGACCACCCGCCTCCAACGTACTAAGACTGCTTTCCAAAAAGCAAGTCGAAATGGGTATTGGTAGGCTTATATCCTCTTCACTTATATTTACTTGACTTATATTAGCACTTACCGGTTCTTTGACCGTTGGCATTTCGTCAAGAGCATCCATTAATGCTGTCTTATAATCCAGGTAAGTCTCTTTTATATCATCGAAAATCTCCTCTAACTCTTCTTCCTCGTCCGAATCGCATACAGAAATTCCATCGATGTTGTGCTGGGTACTCCTTCTAAACTTCTCCTCCAGCACGGAGATCGCGTTGACGAGATCATTCCTGGTATGCTCATTCATCACTCGCTTACGGAAAATGTCGAACTCGTAGCTGTTTTGAATTGTGTAGCGGATTTTGAGCAGTTACGCTTATTTATATATGTATATATATATATATATACATTAATCCAGCGGTGGATGCATGAAATATATGTTGCACGACGCGAGACACCGTTTTGCACTTAAAAAACTCACTCAATTGTCTTTTTACTGAATGTAATGAATTTTCCCGTGTATGTATTTTAAATTTTATTAAAATAAAATTGAGTTTGTGTTGAAAAATTATATATAGTTTGTATATTTATTCACACACACTTTTGGATTATTTACTTAATCCAATCCGGCTCGAAGGACCATGTAAAATAATGAAATAATGCAAATGAGAAAAATGATCGCCGAACAAAGGAATGCAAGAAAAAAGAATAATTTATCTTTATAATTATATATATATATTTTTCCGTCCGGAATGTGTGGGGTATAAATTGCAAGTGTGTAATAATGCCAACTTTACATGAAACGTAATGAATTGGTTTACATTTGATGACATTTTATGTTTCGTTAATTTCTGTACAATATGGAATTCCTTATGGTAAAGCAGTTCACTTTTATATAATTAATTCATAATTCGAATGCTTAATGGATAATTGTTGCAATGAATAAATAAAACTATATTCACTTAAAAACTACTTGTTTGATCTCAAACAACCGTCTATATTAATAATAGATTTAAAAGTAGCTCAAATAGCTTAAGCCGTGATATATACTAGTTATCCCACCAATTAGTTTATTTGTGAAGGGGATGCATGTTATAATCAAGGATACATTTCTCATACTGAAATATTAAAACGTAATCTTTCCTTTGCTCCAAAAAGTAAATGACGCAACAATACTTAACGCAGATTCTTGGGAATTCCAAATGTGGCTACATATGGTAGTAAGGCTTCTAGTCATGTCGGAATTTACTTGCAGCTACAAATTAAGAACTGAGGCTTATTCTGAAGGAACAGCTAAACTCGCTATACCGTTATACGACCACATATGAGCAATAGTTCACTAAATGGTAGCAGAAGTAATAGAAACTGCATCCTAGCGGGAATAAGGACCCCAAGTGCTGAAGGATCTACAACTTCAGGAGCATTTCCTGGTTATCGGCAACTTTTCACATGATCGCGATATCATCGAATATCGAATCATTTGGAGTCGAAGTAAGGTCTGAAACAAAGAAAAAGCATTTTCCCTTGAAATTCTTGCGACTAAAACAGGGCAAGCGTTTGACAAAAAGTAAGCAATTGCAATGAATAAAATCAATACATAAAATAAGTCCACATATAGTTATCAATGACAAATATTTACTCAAGCCGCCGAAATCTTAAAGTAATGGGTGAATACAAAAACCTACACACGGGTGAGTTCTTCGGATCTCGACACACATGTAGGATTTTAATATTTCGATAGAGAGCCCTTTATTAAGCTTGAACAAATTATTACGCAGTTAACTTAACCGCATCCTACTTGATATAATTTTGGGCTGAGTGGTAACTTAAACTGCTTTACGGCTGAAGTCCAAGTGTAGTTCGTTGTCATGCGTGTGTCGCTTTGTCGGTTCGTTCCGTTCTCTGCCTGTGTTCGTTTGTCTTATGTTGTCCTTCGTGTTGTGTTGCTGAAGACTGTGGCCTACCTGACCTTGTACGCATATTCGTCGTAGGTTGTCGTTTGATTGTTTGGCTGCAATTCCACATATATATATTGAATGTTGAACCATGTATACGTAATATTTTCTTGTGTTAATCGCTTACCAAATTAATTCGCCTGGATTCTAAAGCTAAAGGGTGATTTTTAAGCTATTATCTTTTTGGCAACACTGGTTTAAACAGCTGACTCACGTTTCGTGTTTTGTTTCAGTGTCGAACACCTTCGGTTTGGTCTATAATTTAACCACGAATCGTCTTACAAACGAACAACGGTTGCAAATTATTGAATTTTATTATCAAAATGCGTGCTCTGTTAAGAAAGTTCATCGCGCGCTTCTTCCATTCAACAGTCTTCAGTGACGAAGCTCATTTTTGGCTCAATGGGTACGTAAATAAGCAGAGTTATCGATTTTGGAGTGAATATCAGCCAGAAGCATTGCAAGAGCTTCCAATGTATCCAGAAAAAGTCACAGTTTGGTGCCGTTTATGGGCTGGCGCTACCGTGAGGTGATATCCAATTTTTTTTTTTTTGCCCAAAATGCAAGAGCTTTACTTGCGTGACATGTGGTATCAACAAGACGGTGCCACATGCCACACAGCACGCGCGACAGTGGACTTGTTGAGAGGCGAGTTCGGTGAACATTCTATTTCAAGTTCGGGACCGGTCAATTGGCCGATCGTGCGACTTAACGCCTTTAGACTATTTTTGTGGGGCTATGTTAAAGCTCATGTTTATACAGACAAGCCCGCTAAAATTGAGGAATTGGAAGACAACATTGAACCATTTATTCGTGAGATACCGGCCGAAATGTTGTATGGCAAAATTGGACTAAACGGGTGGAGCTTGTAGTCACTGTTCAATTTTCCAATTAATGTGCATATCTGTATTTTAAAAATGCTTCTCATTCAAATTATTGGTATATCTATCACAAAGCAACACATAACACTATCTTCTCTTAGTGTTAACTTTCACTACTTCTGGTGAATTTATACGATTAATAATAATGTCGAGGAAGACTTAAGGATTGGAAGCCAATTATTTTACACCTTTCGTCAGAGAATATAAGTCTTGGATAGCATATCTCGTGATATCCTTTTGAACTTTCATCAAAGGAGAATCCGACGTTATTTCGAAACATGTTCAAATCTTCGAAGACTAGAAACATACAGTGCAGTCTGTAGTCTTGCTGATCCTAGTCCGGTTTCTAGATGAATAAATATTCTCGTTTAATTTAGCAATTGAATCTTCAATTGTACATAGAGAAAAACTTAAATAGATTTGAATATCATCTGCTATGAATCATAGGAAAACGTCTCCTCTCCATTGTCACTTTGAAATGAGCAAAATTTCAACAACAGCTTGTACCAAAACTTCACCTACCGGAAGGCATTTCCCATTGTCAAGCCCCCTATGATGCACAGTACATTCATCACCTGCAAAACCAACCATGCCAACGCATCCTCCATCATCTCCTTATAGAATTTGCTGATTAAAACACCCCTTTCCCCCTGGAGGCCGTCACAGCCGCCAAATCCACCGTATTAAAATATTCTGATTTATGAAACCATTTTCGTCAAAAGTTCTCAAATTGCAAGCCTATTGTTGGCGTAATTTATTGCATTACCACATGTTTCGCATGAGTCCCCTGAGAAATTTTTGTATCTGCAAACAGCAAATTGCATGTAGATTGGGGCCAGAGATAAATTGCCGAGACCTCTGAGTAATAAGCATGTCTCTAGATGATTCAATAAATAATAAATAAGTGTTGCGCAATTGCTAACACGTCCCAAAACGCCATCGCCATGGGCGAACGCCCGCCCTGCCGCTCCTCGGCTGCCAGGCCCACACGAAGTGGTGGCGTCACCAGAGAATGGGCGTCATGTTCCATCGCCATCAATTTTGTATTTCATTTCAGCCCCAATTCGGAGTCATCCTCTTCCAGATCGCGCACGGCTTTAAGGAGCATCCGCATCCCGTATCTGTGTCTCATGTGGTGGTTGGCGGCGGTTAAATGTTTTCCTGATAAAATTATGAAACTTACGCCTCGTCTACGCGGCTCAAAGCGGTTCACGGTCGAGGGAGCCTTAGGAACCTTTTCAATGGTTTGCTTTGCTTTCAATTAGACTCGCCTACTCGTTGTCGCTGCTGGCAGGGAGCACAATCCGCTCAACGCACCAGCCGCCCCGCCTCGCCCCACTGCGATTGGGCTCCATCCAAATGGCAGGATATTAAGGATTCATAATTAAGATTTTATTCCCAAATGGGTGAGGTTGTGGTTTTTTATTTGCTTTGAACTCAATTTTTAGAATTTTCAATGCGAATTACCTTTTTTCGTGACGTCGACGCTGGGCGGAGGGGATGCGATTGTGAAGAGTTCTGTGGATTGGGAGTGGATGACATTCGTGACCGAAATTACACATATATCCCGAGGGAGAGGCGAAGGCGGCGGTGGAACCCTTCTTTGCGCTTTCCCTACGCACACGACTGGTTTGTGGTGCCTTGTGATTTATGGCAGGTCGATGGGGAATGACTCCCGTGTTGCGTTTGAGTTCGGTGAGGCCTTCCGGAAATGAAAAGAGTGCTTTGATCCATCGCCTGTAAACAGACCCACCCCAGTCGCGAGAACGGATTCGGGTATTTGAGCTGAAAATGGTTTATGGAGTATTTTTGAGCTGAAATGAACATTCCTTCATGGCAAATTGCCTTCATTTATGGCGTGTGATGATGGTGCCGCAGGCTTTAAATGATACTCTCAGTCTTAGCGGCTAAGAGAGCAGCTCCTCGTCAATGCCCGAAGGGAATGGTGGATGAATTCAATTCATATTTAGAAGGGGAATAGAAGTCTGAGAGAAAAAACGAAAAGAACACTATGCCAGTCATTGGCATCGGTCATGTCAGTGTTTTAAAGACACTGGCGATTCTGAACTTCTGCAAGAGTGCTTGGGGGACGATTGCGATGGACAATAAATCAGCTGGGCTACTGAGAGATGCTGATATTAATCCAAGCATTTGACCAAGTAGGCGATTGGAACAGGCTTCAATGTTAGGAAAAAATATCACGCCTACGCTTAGATCAATACAAAAAAGTATTGACAAGTCGAGGTCAATAAAAAAGGAGACACAACCGTCTGCATCTAAAAGAATTCACCGGACAGAAAGAGAGGCTAAGCTCACAAGGATTTTCAAAAGCAGTGATACCAGGACCGTCAAACCTAACTAAACTTAAAACAAAAGTGGGCAGTAATTCAACAAGTGACGTTTTTGTAAATGCCAGCCTGCACTTAACAAATTCGTTGACCGTTTTTTGAGTGTGCTGTGCAACTAAATTAGTTTCAGTTTTGTGTACTCGACCGAAGCCTTTGATGACACTATGGCTTCAAGCCAAGGAAGTCCACATTATAACAGAACTTCACACGGAAATGGATCCATTTTTGTGCTCAGTTCAAAAATGTATTCGATTTAAGTTTCGCTTAAACATTGAACTGAATTCAAATTTAATTTTTCTTCTTCTACAGTCCAGAGCAAACGTGAGCCAACAAATCTCTCCCAGCTGGCATGATCCTTAGCCAGCTTCCCCCAATTTCGCACGGTTGAGCTCCTTCTCCACTTGAGTGCGCCAGCGCCTTCGTGATCGTCCTCTATTGCGTTATCCCACTGGTTCGGAGTCGAAGACTTCGGGCTGAAGCAGTGTTGTCTATGCGCTCTACACGGCCTAGCCATCTTAGGCGTTGAATCCGAAGATGCCTGACTAGACTCATATCGCTGTACAACCAGTAGAGTTCGTATTTTAATCTTCCTCTCTAGCCAAGCCTTCAACACAAACAGGACCAACGATTGACTCCAGAACTTTTCTCTCGAAGAGACCAATGGTGCCTTCACCCTGTTTTGAGATAGCCCAGGTGTCCCCGCCATATTTGAGGGCAGGGATGATCAGGGTCTTATATAATGTTGGTCCGGCTCTACTCCTCAATTGCCTCTTGAGCCCACAGAAAGAGTGGTTGGCAAGAGTTATTCTGCGTTTTATCTCGGTATTCAATCATGACGATTAACTTGGGTGCCAAGGTAGATGAAGTCCTTTACTACCCCGAAGTTGTAGCTGCCCTATGGTGAGGTTCTGACTGAGTCGTCGATGTTCTGTGACCTTTCTTGATGTTTTTCCCTCATTCACCGTTAAATCCATTTTTGCCGCCTCCGTTTCAATACAAATTCGTAGAACTCACGAACCGCTCTCGTTCTTCTATCCGTCGTCGCCTTAAATAATGCTAGCTTCGCTGAATGCGCCTGCCGGCTCTGGTTGCCAAGCCATGGGTTTTTTTTAGGTGGCGTTTTAAAACCCAACACATCCGCGGAAATTTATCCACTGTTGGTCGATTGTTGCGCCTGGCAGGGTTGGACTCTCTGAGAGCTTCAGGGAGACTCGATCGGAAAAGATCCCAGCGGTCGATTGCGATTGTAGCTTTCAAACTGTTTTGGTCTTGCTCTACTCCGTTGTACAATCGATATCCGAGTTCTGACCTTGGCTACAACAAGGTAATGGTCCTCGGAACGTTCGGACATCGAGGACACAGGAGGAGTCCTCTGACGTCGATCGCAATGTGATCAATCTGGTTGACGGTTGATTGATCAGGGGACCACCTGGTCCCTTTGTGAATGTTGACGTGAGGAAACCCCGTACTGGCTACGGAAATGTTTCGCACCGTCACGAAGTCCAACAGCCTGAGTTAATTGTCAGACTGTAACGCTAAAATGTTTTATTCGTCTGGAAGACGTCGTTTTAGACGATCAGCATTTCCATAATATATCTTATGTTTTAGCGATAATGCAATCGTTAAAACGACTATCGTCTCAAAAGTTACGTCATGAGAGCCCAGAAGAATGACTTTGAGGATCACTTCTTCACACTGCACTAAGCAGAAGGTGGAGACAGGAAGACACCCCATTGTGGACTATTTATGTCCTGACATTTGAAAAGAGGAAATATTTGCACGCTTAATTCACATCCCCTGCTGAAATTTGCCACAACCGACCTCCTGGCATGACAGCCACCAAAGCAAACGCATACAAAAGTGACAAGCAGCGGCAGCAGAGAAAAGTTCAAACTGTCACCGATTTTCATATGCAAGCACTTCAGGTACACTCGGCGCAGAAGTAACCACTCTGTTTCGTTGACAAAAGTTTACGTCTTGACGAAACTTTGCGAAATTCGTCGTCTTGGGACTTTCGTCAAACTTCCCAATCGAATGGTAATCGGATAAACACCTCCTCGAATCTCAAAATCCGAAAGTATTACAAGCCAGTCTTCAAGTTTCGCAACAAGAGGCGAAAACTTATTCCTCGCTCATTGCCAATACACCGCTGTCACACACGGCACTGCCTCGCCACCTGACACATGGAATGCGAGCACTATGCAAAGGACGAACTTATTCTCCCTCCCTCCCCTCGAATCAGGCGACGATTATGCCGAATTGTGTATGCGTCTATCGATAGCCACTCATTCCCAGACCTAATCCCAGTCGATGTGCCTCCATTAATCGCCCATCCACACCGATGCTTCGCTCCCCGGCAGGTATCCTGCTGCGAACTTTCCAAATTGTTACACTCCTTTTCCGGCATGAATCAATGGTATTCACGGCACAGAGAGTCACGGCCCACCTTCGCACGAGCCGAACTCCTCCAGCCGGAGGACCGCACAATACACTAAATGGAATCACTGGGAAGCCCTTGCTCGGCAGGTTATCGATTGGACGGGCCATGGAACTGCATAATCTGCTCGTTGAAATATTATTCGGCCTGCTGCCGGCAGGATGTGGGCCAGGTGTTGGGTTGTCAAAGTCGCCATAACCTCAAATCGAAGCGGCGTCACGTGTGCACAAAGTGTCAATTTGATCGATAACGGCCGAGTGTGTGTGGGTGCTTAATGAAATGATTTCCGTAAAATGGATAACTTCTCTAATTAGGCCGCAGTCGAGCGGCTCACACATTTTTCAATTGGAACCGAAGGAGGCAGGACCACAGACATGGACGAGACGAGAATCTCTCGGTGAATCCAAGGAATGAGTGATGTATTGATACTCGGCACAGGATGTGCGGAGAGCACGTTTTAAATTTCACCGGTCATCCGGATGCCAGAGCGCCGGCTGTGTCATGCCGTCGTGTACACACGCAGGCAGCTCCCGCTCCTGACTAGCCGAGTCGGTAAACGATGGGTTTACTTCATCAGTCAATCGAATCATCGACGGACTCACACTTGGACTCCGAATCGGAGTCGTCTCTTTGTGCCGGACACATGAGACGATGGACGACGATTCTTGATATGAATGCGGCAAAGTGCTCCGCCTGTTCACTTCCGGAGCCGGACAGGTGTGGATTGATGCTGCTACCTCGTCGGTGAAACCCTTGTCGTTTTTTTTTTTTTTTTTCATTTTTCCAGTCCGCCTCGACGACGCGACGACCGATGAGTTTAAGTTCTTTTGAATGCATTGCCTGCGACGAGGATAACTTGACCGGCTTTTTTTTTTTGTCTCTCCGTGGAAACCGACGCCCCCTCGAGGATTCATTGACGAGTCGGTTGTTGCAGTGATTGGCAAAAACAATCGGATGTGCCTTTTGAGGAATTTACGGGTGTCATTCGTGTAGGTCGGTCGTTCAGTTTGACAAAGTATTGACAGTGCTGAAATTGATTGGTTCTCACGGTGACGGTTGCACGGGTGTGTGTCTAAGTGAATTGGGAGCTCGGGCAATTCGCCAGGGCGATTAGGGGAAATTGATGTGTTGAGGGCGTGAAGTTTCCTTTGGGGAAGCGCTGGGTGTGGGTACATTTGATCCCTGGACTGCATGGAGTCGGTTTACGTAGTGTGGATGTTATGCCGAGGCCAGGTGCAATGCGGAAATTGAAACTTCGCGGAGAGCATTAGCTGCGGTGGGTCCTTGATGTAGTTCGTTGTTCATCGAAATGGTGGGCAAAATGGAGACGACTGGTTCGAATGATTATGCGATATTGTGGAGTGATGATGATGACGCAGGAAATCGATTGTTGAATCCTTTTGTTTTATGATCTAAAGAGTTTTTAAAGTGGAAGTGGAGGATTTCTGGAATAGCAACAACTAAAGAAATCTTCGGGACAACAATCCGATGTGGATTCACCGATTGTGCATATTCGTGACTGTAGTTACCAACTGTGACAATTTTGACAGAGCAATTCAGTGAATAATATGGCTTGGCCATGTAGAGCCTATGGACAATTGAGCTCCGGCACGAGAGACTTCAAATCTCAATGCACCCAAATGAAGGTCGTGGTGGTGGCGTTGTGGGTATGTACACTTGAACCTCGGTTAGCTAGGTTCGATCCCTAGTTGGGACGAAAGATATAATTTTTCACGACCACCTCTTTCGAGTCAAAAAGTGTTTTTCTGTCCGAAAGTTCCATCTACTAGTTATAGAAGGAGAGCATTTTTTTGTATAATTTGCGCGTGCTCAAGGGGTTATTAATACCCTTAATTGTCCGGGTCAAGACGCAGCACGGGCCGAAGGTATAGAGGGAGAGAGAGAGGAGGTACCTGTGCACATTGGACTTAAACATCTGCGGATTGTAATCTGTGGGGAATATTGAGCTGGGAAGAGCGTGCACGATACGAGTGGTTGCTGAGAAACAAAGCGCCACCAATATTATTTATTCTTTACCTAGGTGGTGAAGGTCCACCCAGAACTGTAGGGGCATACAAAGAAGAAGAATTAATTGAAGTACGTGGAAAAGGCCGACAGGTCAGTGAACAAGTTTATGTGGTTAAATAGAATGAAGCTGTAGGTTCCCATTTTACATACAAAGTAACCAAATTATGGACGAAGAACACTGTTTTGATGTTCGATCACATTCAGTTGTTCGTTGGACTTTGACTCTTGAACTTACTCACTGAGCAATCTACTGGTGCCTAAATTATGTTCGAAATTCTGCCTGGTTATATTACCGAAGGTCCGTTCACGATACTGTCTCGGGTATAACGAGAGCATGAATCTGAGCGATCCTTCTAGAAGGAATCAAAAAACAAGGCCAAGAAACCGGAGCGTACACTACGTACCACTACAAGCAGCTTACATTCAATTGTGAGGAAAGAAGAGCAGCTTCGGTAGCTAAGACTCAGTCCCTACATGGTTGTCTGACTTCAGTATAAATGAGTATTAAGAACCCATCGGATCTATCCTTTGATCTTCTCCTTCTTCTTTGAGTGGCGCTACAGTCCGGTGTGGACCTGGGCCTCAGCCAAAATGTCTCTCTAACTGGCGCGATCTTTGGCTAGGCACCTCGAGTTTCGTACACCCAACTAATTAAGATCTCTTCCCACAAAAGATCGGATCTCAAAACAACAGGGCTCGAAACTCCTGACTCGAAGGACAAAAATCATGCCTTACAAGACTCGTTTTTGCCAGTCCTGCTCTAGGGAGCTGGACGATATGCAAAACTGCAGAGCTGATTCTTGGTGTCTATTTGGGCCCGCCTGCGAGGTAGGCGAATGAAGGATAAGACAGCACAGCGAACTGTACTAGCTGTACAATGATGTGGATGTAGTACGGAAGGCAACATGGAGCCACATGGAGCGAGTGGACTTGGAAGTACGAACTTGATGACTGGAAGCAGCGCGCCCGGCAGGCAGCATCTGCTCAGGCTCGGACCCTTCATGGGTCGTGGTCTTAATTTAAATTGCAAGGAAGGTGAAGTTCTCTAAATAAGTGGGCAACCGTTGCTTTGAGTATCTAAGAATAATGACTATGGAGAGCATTTCCTCACCTACTGTCCCGCCTTTACCCGAATCATTTGGGTGACCTTATGTACTGATGTGGTATGAGCTGAAGATGTAGACGCATTACAGCAGAAGCGCCTGCTGTTCTTCTCTGGCTGGCGCTAAAGTCCCGGGTGGACCTGGGGCTCAGCCAACATGCCTCTCTATCTAGCCCGGTCTTGTGCTAGTTGCTTCCAGCCACTCACGTTAAACTTATTCAGGTCCTCTTCAAGCTTCGTGCGCCATCGTAAGCATGGTCTTGCTTCACTGCATTGTCCCTCAGGGTTGGAGACGAACAATTTTTCGGCCGGAGCATTGGTGTTCATTCGCTCTAAGTGACCTAGCCATCTGAGACGAGAGATTCGAGCTCGATGTCGCTGTACAACTTGTACAATTCGTCGTTCAGTCTCCTTCTCATACATACGGGACCGAAGATAATTCGAAGGACTTTTCTCTCGAAGGGACCAAGAATATCCTCTTCCGCTTATGTTTGTGTCCATGCTTCTGCGCCATACAATAGAACTGGGACTGTCAAGGTGATGGCTTTATTCCTCAGTGGCCTTCCAAGTGCAAAAATACAGGCAGCATGTTCCTTCGTTATGATGTCATTGTTTTTTGTACCAACTTCGGAGGCTAGGTAGACTAAGCCTTTCACTACTTCGAAGCCATAGCTACCTTTAGTGACGTTATGTCCAAGACGTAGGTGTTGGTGGACCTTTTCGTAGACAGCATCTACTTTGTCTTTTGTGTTCTATCCTATTGTGTTCTATCGATGATGTCAATGGCATCGGCATTGACGAGCAGTTGCTGCCTGTATACATCGATAGTTCCATTGTTGCTTCCTGACCGAATAAAAACTGAATAAAAAAATATAACAACTCAAAAGTCAAACAGGACTTCTCGATGTCGTTTCAGTAAAGCGTAGCCAACTGGACGGTCAGTCGACCTTATTGCCAAGCGATCTGTATCACGGAAATGATATAAATTTCCGTCACCACTTAGCACTTCTCAACAATATTTGCCGCTCCAACAATGCGGCGCTGAAACGTGAATTTCGAAAAGAGAAAAGCCAACGTTCCCGCCCCACCTGGCACCCGTTCAGTTGTCGTCTTCGCTCCGCACTTTACGACTTCCCGTGATTTTTCTTTTCCTCGCGCTTTCTTCCAAATCGTAAACTCGGAAGTTGAGGCCATTAATTTCGCGGCCATCTCATAAAATCTTATTCCTGATTAAATTGAGAAAAAAAAATGAGAAAAAACGAACTAAAAAAATTCATTTCGTTGCCGTCGTTGTTGCTTTGTTTACCCCGGGATTCGTTTTTTTTCTTCATTTGTTAGCTCTCGCTCTTCCTGTGATGGGATCAGGAGCAGCCGCTAACAAGATGACAAAGTGTCGCCACGCGGCAGCTAACAATGTGAAGCACCGCTCCTACTTTATTAATGTTTTTATTTATTTATCCGTCTCGTTACCGCTGTGCTTCCCTGCCCTCAGCCCGGTCGGCTCGGTCCTGACGTACAGTGAAAATAATGCGAAAGTAATTAAGGATGCGATAAGGGCGGATCTGGACAATAAATGTTTACAATCAAAATAAAATACTCGCGATGAAGCGCCATAATGGAATTGTCCTTTAGTTAATAAGTTCAGCTGAGAATTTGCGCGAAAAGAATTGTGTACGATCTGATTGGCGCTTGGGACGCGTTGTGCAAGACCCACCCGTGGACAGGGGATGAGATTGGGGTGGTTGGTGAACCTTGATTCGTTGTCCCGTGTATTGTCAGGTGGAGCGCAAGTAAATGCGAGTGGATCTTTAAGTTTGATCGAAGTTAATAGAGTTTGCCTCGTCTTACATTGTTTCCAGATTTTCAATTTATGATTAAGAACCTACATTTTCAGCGGAGGAAGGGGAATTGAATTGAGAAGATAGTGAGTGAAAGCACGCGCATGAAGGTCGTTAAGTGGGACAAGGAGATAGACGATAGCTGGGTTAATCGTACACTTAAAGGGCGATTCATATCAACATTTAGAGTTAATCGCTCCTAGGGGCAGTGGGATTCGCGTTCAATTAGATGACTTCCAGCCATGGGGAAAGATTGAAAATGTAACCTCACTTCAGATGATATCAACGGTGAACTAGAAGCTTCATAAAACCGGAGATTCGGGCTTAGTACATTTTTCTTTAAATCTTATGTCAGTTGGCAAAGAAAAAATGACGCACAGAGTAGGAATTAAACCTACGAAGTCGACGTTGAGATCGACCACAAGGTGTGCTATCATAGAGACTCCATAGAGTCAAAAAGACTAATATTTTTTTACCAATGTGGATAGGTCGACGTGTCTGTGTCTGTATTGACTTCCAGGCTGTGGTTAATGGCTTGCTCAACCCTTTAACCACTTCCAAGATAGTTCAGGAAGCCTCTCTGATTTTGATTGACAGTCAAATTTCACTGAAACTCATCTGGGTCTCAGGACATCAAGGAATCGCTGGAAATGAGATCGCCGATGAACTTGCTAGACAAGGACAGAGGAAATGTTCTGTGCTCGGACTACCTGTGTCTGTTTTTAAGGCTTATATTGATGGTTGTGCCACTCGAGAGCACAATCGGAAATGGTGAAACTTCCCAGGACTTAAGCAGACCAAGCGCTTGCTACCAAACGTCTGTAAGAAAACCTTGCATTCTTGTTGTCCCTTAACGCAAAAGACTGTGGACGACTTACCGGCGTAGTAGCAGGTCAATAGGCTTTTACCAAACATTTGAATGTGCTTGGCTTAAGCGAAGATAGAGTAGTTTCAAAACCTCCAAAAAGCCAACTAGTTTCACATAAGGAAGCTGTGGGGAATAATTTATTTTTAAAATTACTCGTCTTTTAAGGCTCTTTTGTCGAAAATAAACCCAAGACATTGGGTTTATTTTCGACAAACATACACGTTCAAAATTCAATTATTATTTTTATCTCACATACATTATAAATGCATAGGATGGGGAAATTTGAAATTTTAACTACAGCTAAGTGAAGCACTTAACCAGTAGTCTGGATTTCATTACTTGGACACCTTTGACAGGTAACTCGCCAATAAGAGTTCCTGTTAACACGAGGAACATTGGTTTCTTCAAGGATAGGATGAACTGCAGAGAACAAGCAAAGTTCTTAATTTTATCTTGGACTCGTAGATATCGTTGTTTCTGATATACCATGGAGCACTAAATATAGTTCTAAGTACCTTATTTTAAAAAGTCTGTATAATGTTTATATTGCTTACTACTATGTCCAAGCAAGTTTTAGGATTTGCTTGCATTCAAGCAATCTTTTGTCAATACTTAGCTTGGAATGTTTACCAATAAGTCAGTACATATCTTTGCATTTCATGTCAAGTTATGCACGTTTCTTTTTAATGTACTGCTTCCACTTGAGTTTAACGTCAAGAGTCATCCCGAGGTTTTTCGCTTCATTACCTAACGCTATTTGAAACAGCAAGTTATCAACGTGCATATAAGTAAAGTTGATATAGACTGATTTGCCTTCGTTAGGAACAATTCACCAGGAGTTCATCCATCATTCATCATGGCTTAAAAAGTGTGTTTTTCTTGTGGTGAGTCACTCGTATACAGCAGGCATACTAGACGGCGAAGAACACTCCCTTGCGGTACACCAGCATTCATATTTTTAAATGCAGAGTATTCATTTGCATGCCATACTCGGAAGATTCTATCAGAGAGATAGCTTGCTAGAAAACTATAGTTTCCCGGGTAGAGTTCGGTTAAGTTTATATATCACGCCTTCGTGCCAAACTTTGTCCAAAGCTTGGGAAACATCAAGAAACGCGACTGAACCACAATTAAACTTAAACTTCCAAGCAGATTTTCAGATTTCAAGATACGTTAGGTCGTCCATCACTTGGAGTGCGAAATTGAAGGCAGCTGGCTAAGGAAACTGGCTGCTGGCTAAAACCTCTTCTCCAGAAACCTGCAAACGGGATTGAACGCATAACTTTTCTGTCGAATAGACCAAGTGCGTGTTCATCCGCTCTTGAGATAGTCCCGGCTTCCGCGCCATACAGCAGGACAGGGATGATCAAGGTCTTATATAATGTGAGCTTGGTCTTTCGAGAGAGGGCTCTACTACTCAATTGCCTCTCGAGCCCAAAGCGGTTGGCAAGAGTTATTCTGCGTTTAATCTCGGTACTGATGTGGATCGTACTATTAACTTGGGAGCCAAGGTAGATGAAGTCAGTTTGGAAAATCGTGCCTCGTGTTAGCGTGTGAGTTTTGCACGACCTTCTCAAGCACAATGTTGAAAATCACACGACAGCGCGTCGTATTGCTTAAAACTCTTCTGGGAATTGAAGCTCTCGGTGAGTTCGGTAGTGATCTTGATGAAGCCGCTAGAGTTCTCCATCGTCATCCTGCACAACCTGACGTTGTGACAAGACGCACTGTCGACGAAGTCAAGAAAAGAGAAACTATGGGTGCGTGCCCGCGATCTAATTACCCACCTTCCATGATAGATGATTGTACCATATTCAAATTGAATGAACAGAAATAGAGCTATGCATTCAGCAGCTATAATCAACTGACCGGAAAGAGAAAAGAATGACTTCTACATTAGTCTGTTCAATCTATGGATGAGTTACTAATGAGTGTCGACAACAAATTTGCAGCTTTTCACAGAAAAGTCTGAAAAGTCCTCAAGTGGACTGCTGATTCAGTCGTAGATTCCCGCCGTCCTTTGCGAATCCCAAAGGCTGAATCATAATCCAGTGATACAAAGTACGTGAATCTTCGGCAGACCCTCAACACAAGAAACTAATATCGAATAAATTGCAAAAAATCAAAGTAACAAATATCACACCTTTCCCTCTCTCCTCATCCGCAAGCACAGCCAATCAACTCAATATCGAACTCTGCACGTATCCAATTCCAGATTTATGAATCGTTCCCTCTCTCCCTCGCTCTCCCGGTGGAAAAAGTCATGTTCCAGCAGAGACCAACTCCGAGAAATCCCTCACATCCCGAACGGGGTCAGCACAACAGCGAGTCCATATCGTACGTGTACTCGAAGCGAGAATCGCTGGATCCCTTCTCCTCCCCCTTCACCCCTCCTGCAGCTAAAGAACAACAATGCACGAGATGGATTATCCTAATTCCACCGCAATCCAATTCTACGGCATAAACGAAAAACGAAACTTTTACTCTGTGCCCCGTTTGCCGTTTTGCAACCAGAAGCAGATATTAATTTCCTGTTGACTGAGTTCCCTCCCTACCTTCACCGAATCACCAATTCCGATTCACTCACACGAGTGAGGAGTATCTGCTGAGTGCTCCAGTGGCAGATCCGGGAGGAGACTTAGAACCTAAGACGATATTAAAACTAAAAATTCTTTTATTAACAAAATTATGTGAAATAAAGTTTCGCCTTGTGAATGGGATAGAAGTCCTTCGAGCTCAATTTATTTTGCATTTATGCCAGTGCCCCCCAGCCGCACTCTTCGTAGTTCTTTCGCCATCCGCAAGCTTAGATGGATGGGAATAGTGGCGGAAGTATACCGGAATGGAAGTGTATCTTTTGCACGAGAACGGATCGACTTTGTGCAACTCTAAATTGCATTTATGAACTCATTCCCAATGCTGTAAGAAGCGAGCGTTGAACAAAAAAAAAAAGCACGGGAAGACCGAATGCAGCCATCTCCCACATATACTCTACTCATACCTTCCGGGCGAATGGGCGGTGATGGAGACGAAGGCGGTGGCAAACGCAGAGGCTGTGTGTCGGTATGTCGGCTCTCGGGGCTATATGGGTGCGCTGCTGTATGTGGGGAGGACTCTTATGCTTACCGCCACAGTTGAGTGTAGCTTTCAGCATCCCTACATTCTGGTTCTTTTTAAAATACAATTCAATTTGTATGTGAATAAGTGCGCTATTGCTTCGAATTCTGCTCTAAGAATCGTAAATGTAATTTCGAGAAGAAAGCGAAAGAGTAACTACGGAACGGGTGGCATGTGGTCTCTTAGCCGCAGGACTGAGTATCGTGCTCGTGAGTATACATTTTTGGTGAAGTTCGCATTTCACGATGACACATTCGCATGGCGGGCATGGTGCGCAGGAAACTTCCCGAGTATCACTTTCGAAACTAAAACGACAGAGTTTCCAGATTGGTTACATGGTGCGGGCATTGCGTTTTAACTTAGTGGCTGATGCGTTCTTTGCAGAAAGGGACTTACTTTTCTGTGGTTTCATGGAACATGTCTTTAAAACCAAGAAGTTCATAACGTTGTTGTTGTTGCCCACATAAGGACGATAGCAAAAGAAATTTAAATAAAACTGAATTTTTTTAGAAGTTACTTTCGCGATGTCTTTAATTGAAATGAGCCGCGAGATTGCTTCTAGCGGTTAGAAGAAATCTTGATTACTCAATATGTACATCTCAAAAGTGGCGTCAAGCCTACCAGGCGTATGCTAAGAACTCGACGAAGCTGCTGAGAAAACTACTGGGGCGTGTCGCCTTCACTACTTCGAATGTGGCGTCGCATGTATGAAAGGTAAAACCATCTTTTTGGAACCTCATCGTTGCACTGGCTACCGAAAGTCAGTTAATGTAGATGATATCTAAGACCTTTGACGTTAACTGTGTCGCCTGCCTTATTGATGCCTTATGAAAGGAAGATGTTTAGTTGGTGGTTTGTCCAGGATTGTGCATTATGTTCTCTTCAATAATGCAAACTTTGGTTGTTGGCACGCCCACTGAAGCGAGAGAAGCTATGAGAAGATACACTCTTGAACAGGAGTCCCGCAAGGGAAGCTCTTTGGTCCTACATAATTCCTGTTTTACAATAAGGATATACCTTTAACTGAAGGTAGACTGGTGGCTAAATTTGCGGATGACACAGATTGTTCGAGATTTTAACCGCAGCACACGAAAACGGATTCTACGGACTTGAACCTATATTCCTAAGTGAGGAGTACGAATGAGTCGATTCTATTGCGGCACGCTGAAGACAAGTCGATTTAATTCATGATGGATAAAAATTGCTGCTCGTGTTGGTAATTTGGATTGAAGATGGGCCGCGCGTTGATGGCGTTATGATGCCATAACTTGCTCTTGGATTATCTTACAGACATGGTTGTCAGGCTTCAAAAAGAAAAAAAAATAAAAATGAAAATCGCCAAAAATCGCCTAATTCTTAAAATGTTCAACGCCATCGTCGCATTCACCGCTCTGGCAGTATGATCTCGAAGCAACCCCTCATATCAGTTTCGTCCTCTTGTATAGAACCTCATTGGAATACAATTTTCTGTACTGGGAATCTAGCATACTCTAAGACAAGCACCCGAATATTGTCCTTCAAGGTTGCACTCACGTTTAACCCACAGTTGCTACATTGGTGATTTGTGACCAAATTTGGTAATTATTTGTTCAGTTTGTCACATTGTCATTTTTTCAACTTTTGGTCATATTTTCACAAAATGAAATGAAACAATTTGGTTATCCTCACATTCTCCCAAACGGAGCTCCAGCTCGGACTCAATAGGTTGTACTTGCAATTGCTGCGATGGGTTAACGTGGACAAATTGGACGTTATGAAAATTTCCAGAACGCCAATGCACTCTAAATCTAAGTGGACTTCCATTGGAACAAGTGGAGAGGTTCAAGTATCTCCGGGTCTTTTTCACTTGCCATGCTGAGCTTTCCTGTAAGAATCGCCAAGCTCGTCATGAAATTTGGGTAATGACCGAACAAATAAAATCGCTAATACTGCAGTGTTGTAATTTCTTCCTGTTGTGTTAGTTACTCGCCGGCAGAAACATGGCAGTACGCGGGAAACTCAATGTTGATCAACTACTTCGATGGCTTGTGCAAGGGGTGCAATGTCCCAGAGGAGTGCTTTAAATGTGTCGCCATCAGGAAAGTGATGCCTTGGCAGACCGAGAAAGAGGTGTTTGGACCAGATATAGGAGCTCGCTTAGTTGCGCCTGGGCATAAATCCTGATAAGTTAGAGTGGATGGCCTAGGATCGAGTGGTCGAAAGACCCCCGCGGCAGCCTAGTATTAATCAACCCAATTTTTGATATACTGCTCTGATCTGAACCGTATTTCAGTGAGGGCATTCTGCATCGGAAATGGTGGTCAGAAGAGGCAAGGTCTAGGCTATAATTTTAATTATCTTAACCGTAATTCTTAACCGGAAAAGCAACGTGGAGCCGAGCGTTGTCATGATGGAAAATTATTGGCTCGTTTTTGGTCGCATATTGTGGGCGTTATTCGGCTACTGCTCTCTTCAAACGGATTAATTGTGTTCGGTAGCGTTGTCCATTGATGGTTTCGCCAATACACCCTTCTGATCCCACCAATTACCTTCGTGTCATGGATATTCGGCTTTGCCGTTGATATGGCTTGTTGGATAATTGAAACGATAAGTAGTTTTTAATGGCTGAGATCGAAAGAGAGATACAATAAACTGTCCTTATAAAAATGTTGGTTATTTTTAGGTGCAGTTGGTCATTTTTATTTCCAAATTTGGGCACACATTTTTTTCAAGTAATATTTTTTCTTCGACCGTGGTTGAACCGCATGAGGGCATGAGGGCCATGTAGCAGATTACCTCCATCCTCACATCGAGTTGACTGTTGTGAAACAGTGCTCTTGAGAACTTCGACCATTGACTGTGGGGTGCCTTGCAATATGTGTGTACAGTCATTTGTTTTGTTATTAATATTATGGACGAGGAATTGATGTTCATTGTAATAAATATTTGATGCGAGAGATGCAAATTTCCATTTATAAAAAATAAAAATAAATGTTTTCTCTTGAAACAAAAAAAAAAAAAACGTGAAAAGCTCAACATATCGTCATTTTTATATTGTGGCGATGTACCAAATGAAATTAAATATAGACCGATGTGATGGAGCATTGCTTGCTTGGAACTCACAATTACCCAAAGGCGGAATATTACAAGAGTGACACAAGCTTTTCGCTTCAGCCAAGTAGCCAGATTTTCGTAGAGTTGCATAAATACCACTTCTGATCTCTCACTGATTCGAAGGTCTTATTACAGTCGATGGGCTATGTACATATCATAACAATAACAAAACGATTTTGCAGTGATTTATCGTGTGGAAGTTAGTTAAGATTTGAATTTCGATTTCCCAATTTCAAAGTTTAGACGTTTAATCTTGGATTCAGCTCAACTTTTGATTCGTCCGGTTCCACCATTGAAATGTAGGTTTCAGCTCATTTCAAAACTGTTTGCGTAATGCGAATAATAAAACAGAAAATATGGTGACTTTTTCCTTTGCGAGGGCATTGGCTAGAAGATGCAGTGGCTTTGGATGTATTCACTCTGATATTCTAATCATTTGGAGCTCGTCCTTGCTGTTATTCGAAAGATTTTGATAATCAGACAAGGAAAGAATAAGTTGCATTATAGGCGTCTATTGTACATGATATCAATGATCAAGGAATGAACGGAATTATTGAACATCAAATGTCGCAGAGAAGAAAATACAAAAACCTCAGCGAAAATTGAACAAATTGACAAAGGCGCAGGACTGAAGTTTAAACGTCGAGAGTGCACTGTGCTACTGGGCATTAATCTTAATTTCACTGCCTTGAGTGCTGGTAATTGCATCAACCTACTCAGATTTCCCGGTTTGCTTCCGGCCGCAACTACTTTAATTTTGCCACGTTATCTTCTCTCTGAAGTTGCTATCAGTGTATGTCAGTGTCATGAAATATTGCCCGTCGGAGTCCTTTATGCCGACTGTGGATCCCCTTCAATTGTGAGAAAACAACACGCTGCCATCGCAGCATGTGAATTGAATTTCCATCTGATCAAAGACACGGCACAGATACTGCTGTTATTTTTCACAACATAAAAGGACCACCGAACTGTTGACACTCAATATGGATCCCCCAAGGTACACACAGTCTCCTCAAAGAGCATAAAAGCCCAGCATTCCGTGCGTTTGTGTGCGCCCACTCATCAACATGTGCGATCCATTCACTCGGACGTACATCCTTTTGTGCGACCCCGAAGAGCTGACACTCCCACAGCGGTCGTCCGTTCCTCGATTAAGTTTTTAAAAATCTGTTCAGGTTTAATTAAAAGCATGGTCCCGCTGTAAACAAAAACCTGTTTTCATTAAGACCCTCATTAATCCTCACTGCCTCTGATGGACCACTGTCAGTATTTATGGCTGCCAAAGAACATGGTTCGGTTTTTTTTCTCTGCGTCGAAATAACCTGAAACGGTTGCAGAATATTTATTATCCACTCGGCCAGAAAGAGTAGATATCCTCTCGATTTTCAGCCACGTGCACGAAGACAATGCGCAGCCAGCACACGGGAATTATTTAAATTCGCCAAAAACCCAGGCATCACTTACACACTTCGCCGGGCAAGCAATTTAAAAGTGAAAAATAAAAGCATGCCTAGGGAAATGCGTCGTAGCCTTACATATGCGCGTGGTTCGCTGTGCGTCACCGTCACCGTCACCGACACGGTGGTGTCAGATAAATGTCAGGATACGCTGATATAAATAAATGGCAGATGAATCTGTCCAATTGAATGTCCACTCAATTGCTCGTGCAGTTTTCGCAATTCAACTCCCTCTCCACGCGGTCATATTCTACAGATGACAGTTTTTCCAGTGAATTCAGACGTCGCGTTGGCCCCCTCTTCGGCCACGTACGACTTCAAAGGCAGAAACACTTAAATTTGTATGTTTAAACGAGTAACGAGGTGCATTGCCGGTGATGGATGTTGCGATGATACCGCTGCCAGCGAGGTGAGAGAAAAATAAAGGAATTTACCGACTCGTCATGTCCAGGCACATGAATTATTTAAACTCAGCGGTATTGTATTATTCAAGGGAAATGTGTTAATTTTGCTGGAAGGATAACAAGCAAAAAACATTGTTTACGAGAGGAGTCATATTCAGTGGGGTATTTTGCTTGTCCTAAACGGAGATACCTTCCGTCGTTGAGGTTCTGATTGCAGGTTGCAGGGGAATGCTAGCCACTGTGAGCAAATTAAGCTGGATCTGAAGGAGTATCAGGATTCCTCTAATTAAATCCGAAGGTTTCTTGGGTGTGCGAAACTCTATTAAAATGAGTAGATAATCTATGTCATTTTAGCCTCATCTGGAAGTGATAACACAATTCCTGGCGAGTTACCTTGAAATCTCCGTTTCAAAATATTATTGGCGCAAAATTATAGTCGCAGTGTTAAAATTATAATAGAACGTAACAAAGTGTTTTGATAATTATAGTCGACATAAAGCCTACTTTATCGTTATCACCTCGTGACAAAGTTAAAGTCAACCGAAACGTCGTTTTGAATATTTAACGTGGAGTTAAGCTTATATGTCATGTCATTTCAGTGAAAGAATTTCGTGAACATGTTTTCTGAAGATGAAGATTTCGATATTTTTAAAGACTTAAATTGAATGCGCAAACCTAAAGTTTATAAAAATCGTGCCAATCCTTTTGAGGAGCTTGAGGATGGAGATATATGGTAGATTCGACAAAACCACACTGCAAGAAAGAACAAAAGAAACAGCTTCAGCAATTAGAACAGCGAACGAACATCAACGAAACTGCAGAAGCAACTGGAAAAACATTTCGAAGTAGTTTCATAAGAGAACACTTTCAATGAAGTGTTTTGAAAGAACACAGCATTTTTTCACAAGAATTATATTACTAAGGCTCTGTGTTGCAGTTGCAATATTTCAGAGCCTCATGTTTTTCAGCCTCATGTTGTGTAACTCCTTTTGCTGTTCAATGTAAAGCGTATGACGGTCTCTTGTGCGTTCAGTGTCCTAATTTGCTTTCAAACGCATCTCTTCCGCATGACGCGTTTGCAACAAGTGAAGTTCTGCTGCTTGGGAAGTGGCTTCTTGAATCTGAGATTCCCGTGCCGACATCACCTTTTTCTTTGTTGTCGGTTTTTCGGCAATTGTCTCAACTTCTTCAGCACAATTTTTACTGGAGGTAGTGTGGGCATGGATGGATAGGTAGCTGCGACAATTGGTTGTGATATAGATGCCATATTGCTATCAATCATAGCATTTTTGTTTGGGCTTGGACTTGCTGCGATTGAGCCAGTTAAATTTATGGCAGGATGGCTAGGAGGAGTGACTGGATAGGTTGCGGCAGTAATGGAAATAGACTGGTGCGGGCTATCGCACCCTGTCCTCTTCTAGTTGGTCTCGTATCATTGCCTGTTCTAGAACGTCCGTATCGTCGGGAATTAGAACAGGCACCATGTTTCCCGTCGCTTTGATAGTTTTTTTGGTAGCTGTTCTCGCTTTTCTTGCACAAATCTTCATCCATGTCCGTTATTAGTCCACAAGTACGCCTGATTTTATCACCGCTTCTTACTCATCCAGCAGTAATCATGCTGTTTCTGACTGCCTCTCAAGCAGACTTCTTCTTGTTGATCATCCGCAAGTCGGTGCCCTTGTACCCGATTGTTAGCTGCAATAATAGTTGCCGCAACATTTACTTTTCCATCCTATCCCAACTGTACCCCTTTCTCGCTTAGTCTGAAATTTAATCGTTCTTGTCAAATACCATATATCATGTTTAATATTAAATTACACCTTTGTGCCCATTTCTTACGCTTAATTTTGAGTGAATGATTTTGAGTGCGTTTGTTTATCCCATGGTTTATCAATTTTTAAGTGAAGTAGAAACCAGTTAGCGGCAGGTTAAAAAATTACTATTTTTGACAAAAAGTTAGAGCATGCTTTAAAGCGTATAACTAGTTCGGAGTTAAACTCATAAACTGGAGTCGACTATAAATGTTCGCCATTGTTATTAATTGTGACTCCAGAGAATCAATTTATAATTTGTGTACGGCTGTCTGACTGTTTTGCCGGCACATCTTCTCGCTCTTATTCTTTGGCTGGCGGTACAGCCAACATGCCTCTCCATCTAGAATTGCCTTGTGCCAGTTGCTCCCAGTCACGCATAGTTACGAAGCAACAACAAGCCTCGAATATGGATGATCATATCGCTGAGGACCCTAACAGACGACATAAAAAGATTTTGAACTGGTATTTCCTCTAAAGCAGGATGATGTCGACACTAACATCCCGTCATTGAACAAAGTTCCATTGAAGGTTTCGTGTTGTGTGCGCTATTGTTCTCTCACGAGTGGAAGGGACCTGCAGTCTTATGTCGACTCCGAGCGGCCAAGTTTGAGAAGCTTTTTCTAGACAGGAAATACTCCTTGAGCATTGTCAGTGACTCGAAAGAGGTGGGGCCGTAAAAATTATTTTTGTCGCACAGACTAGGGAGCAATCCTACGACGTCGAGGTTGGGTTCAACGCACATACCCACAACACCACGGGACATCACTGGTGGGTATAAGAAAACAAATATTTGTCTGGGGGGTGGACCTGGGCCTCAATCAACATGCCTCTCCAACCAGCGCGATCTCTGGCTAGCTGTCTCCAGTTTCGCACACCAAGTTGGTTGAGGTCCTTCTCCACTTGGGTGCGCCACCTTAAACGCGGACCTTCTCTGTTGCATTGCCCAATCCGCTCTACATGACCTAGCCACCGTAGGCGTTGGATCCGTAGACGCCTAAGCTCATGTCGCTGTACAGCCCGTACAGTTCGTAGTCGAATCTTCTCCTCTAGAACCCGTCAACACAAACAAGACCAAAGTTCGCACGTAGAACTTTTCTCTCAAAGAGGCCAACGACTTCTTCATCCGCTTTCGATATTGTCCATGCCTCCGCGCCGTATAGCAGGACTGGGATGATCAAGGTCTTATATAGAGTCAACTTGGTTCTTCGAGAGAGGGCTCTATTACTCAATTGCCTCTTGAGCCCGAAAAAACAGCGGTTGGCAAGAGTTATCCTGCGCTTGATCTCGGTACTGATGTTGTTAGTACAGTTAAATCCGGAGCCAAGGTAAGTGAAGTGCACACCAGCATACAATTTTAGAAAATGTTACGTATACGCCACACATATACGGCGGCAAGCACATCAACCACTAAAAATTATTTCAGTGCCACCGTTTTTGCAATTAAGTAGAAATGCAAGAGAGCACGTTTAGCTGGAAGGTGTTAAAACCCTGCCTAATACCACAGTTCCTCTCACATGGCACAACACGTTTCACGGCGTCGCACATTTGTCCATGAAGACGAATGTGGTACATCCCGAACTAATTAATTAACACTGCACATCGCATTTGCTTCTCCACGAATCCCATTTTTCAAAGACCGACTTCTATCCTATAGCATAAGTAGTTTGTTTGACATCACAGTGAATTCCGTGTAACTCACCGCCTCATGCATCACTCCTTCCAGAAACACTTGAACTTTTCCAGCGAAAGTCTTACGTGCCAACCAGCACATTCCACTTGAAAGGCTGCATGCCTAACCGTCAATTAAGTTGAAATTCATTTACAATCCTTCGAGCACAACCGAATTCTGGCATTTTATTGTGTTACGCCGTCAAACTTTCTGACACCAAAAATTCTCTCATGCTCACGTAAAGGGCTGCACGTCTCACCACGAGAAGGCTCTTGCTTCTTTGAGAGCGAACTGCAAGTCGGCGGGTGCGATTCCAAGTTTCTCACGACACCAGCAGTCACAGTCATGGATATCACTTGCACTTGGATATGATGTTGCGCGCATCAACTTGAGGCCGACAAGCAACATGACAGCTGCGGCCTACAAGGCTGAAGCCCAAGAGACTATACGAGTGAGCGGTTTGCACTGACTGACAACAAGACCTGCACGCCACCACATAGCATGGAATTAATTCCGCGCGAGTATCTGGATGAGGCCCCAGCTGGTAATAAGGCCAGGATTGAATATTTGTCTGCAAGGACTCTTCTTGTGGCAGACTCCATTGCAGGCAGCATACGGTGGCCGGCACCTTAGTCTAGTTGCAAACCGTCGGTGGTCAACACAGCACATCAAAGTGATGCATGACGTGACCCACCATCATTCTTTCGCCTCTCCAAGACAGCACAGCACACACACACACACCCCCAGACACCATCCAGTCCATCAAGCACATTCGGTTGCTTTGTCTCTCGTCACAGCTCCGCAGTACAAATGTTCCTTCCTCACAGGGAACACATATTGGTCTCATGCATCATTTTCGAAATGAAATTCGGACGTCATGAGCAGACATATTACATCTTCCCACAGCTGACTACGAGAGGGCGCGCTTCCAAGGGGCCGGGTGCAAAAAAATCAACTTAAGCACTGTCTGTTTGGACACCACTGAGATCCCTGTTGGGTTGTAAATTCGTACGAACGAGCCGGCACGGTGTGAGTGCGGGGATTGATTCATTTATCCACAGCGGAGCGGCCCGGAGAAGGACGACATGCATGGATGATGATGTGATGTTGTTGTGTTATGAATACAATGCCCGATGTAATAGGACCCGTCGAGGTCGCCCACAGCCAGCGGGCGAGGGCAGGGCAGTGCGGTTGCGTGTACACACAACACATTTTGACATTTATTGTCTTGGGTTAAATTGCAATTTATAGCAGAAGTCTGTCTGTTGGTCGGTCCCGAAAGACGCCTGCGCCAGGGTACTGCCGGCACCTAGGAGGAGTGTCGTAATGAGGTTGTACGCCGCACACACTTTGGCCACTTCGGGTCGGGTGCTCTCGGTGCCATTGTGAATGACTGCTGAAAGAACTCACATTGAACAATGGTAGATTTGAATGTGAGACTGCGGCCTGGATCTGAGACGGACCCGAACGTGGGTCTGTGTCCTAACGACTGGGCTTAACTGGAAGTGAATAAAATTGTAAAGCCACTGGTTGTGCATATCACTCAACAAATATGACAGAGTGTCAAAAGTTGTGAGTTTTGTTTGCCAGTGCGCTCACTAATAAGTGCGAAATTTCCACATGCTTCACAGGCGGTGTAGGGCGAAAAGTTTGCGAGCATTCTGTGGCAGAGTTTCGTTCTGGTGATAGAAACGGATGGGTTTAATGAGTGAAATTCTCCGCAAGCCGCTTACGATGCTGTCGAAAAGTTCGTAAATTTGATCTGGCACTTTCATCAAAATTCGCGCCAGTGCATGTGGTTTGCGTTGATAATGCAAATTCGCTTTGGAAATAGGGAGCGCGTGTAGTGTGACGTCAATGTGAGGAAATGTACGCCAAACTTTAGGAGCTTAAGGGGAACTTTGATCTATTCCCTTAGAAGCAATCAAAAGTGAAGCAGTTTGAAACTGGCCACGGTGTTAGATTTTTCGCCTTAACTTACAGAGATAGGAAACAGCTGCTTAGAGGCTAATTTAATGATATTCTTTTCAAGATAGACTCATTCTTATTAGTAATCTGAGACATAGAACACTAGGAGATGTCTATTTCCAGAATCTGCAAGACATAGTAGATATCCAAATTCTATTTGCCTAGAGCACCGGATAGCTGAAATGAACAGCACAACATCTGTACAATCGGAGGTTCCTACAACAATAACGAGTAGGACGATAGACGGTTACACCCCTATGGGCGAGTGAGAGGTTGCCCACGGTTTACATCCACAAACGCACCTATCCTAACCTATCCCAACTTATTTAGTAATGCGAGTGATCCATCGAGGCAGCCAATTACCTAGCAATCTTCCCTCAATAACTGAAGTGCTGACTATATAATCAACTGCAGCTTCTATTCCTTATGCGACATAATGGGATTTGTTTTTAATAGTTTTGTTACCAGAGTGCGAGTCGATTTTCTTGATGAATTTCACGTCGTGTTGTTTGGTCCAGTGTTCTAGAAAGCGCATGAAAGACAAAATTATCAGTTCTTCTATATTTTTAGAGTCTCTTCTTCAGAGAAATGCTTATTACGCATAGTCTATAATCACTGTGTATATAAAAGAGAACACTTTTCACTTTTTTGCCGGATTCCGCGAGTAGGAAGAAGCTACGTAAAGACACCTTAAGAATTATACCACGCCCTAGTATACATGACGTCCGAACCATTTTTATTCAACAAATAGCGGGCCAAATTTTAACGGGCAAGTCTTGGAGCAAGCCAGCCAAATTTTTGATCAACACCACGTTTTCAACGTCGCATACCACACTCCCAAAGTACTTGTTGGGGAGTTTGAAGCGTAAACTACCGGCGCCGCTATATCGGCGGCGTACACACCAAATTGTAGGCGTGTACAATTGGGTTGAATTAGAAGACTTCTTACCGCGTTAAGCGCATCCCCCTTTCGTGCCTTTTCTGCAACCAAATTAGATTCTCCTCGTCTGAGAAGCCGTATAAGTCCGTGCTTCTGTTGAAGTAAAGAGAAGCCAGTCGGCAATATTTAATCCGAAAATTTGTAAATCGCGGGATATTAGATTTCGCGCTGTTAAATGATTCCTATTAAGATTTACATACAATTCGCGGTTCAAATGCAGACGGCAAGTGTAGTTTCTGTTGCTCAGGAGGCTCGTCCGTGTGTTGTAGTTACCCTCTATTGTCAGACGCCCGTATGTGGGTTTTGTCTTAAGCTTGCGCACGAGGCTGAAAGGAGCGTGATGAGTAGACATTTGCTTTCCCTAATGAAGTCCAACGATTCAATGGGTTCTCTTTTCAAACCAGACAACACCTTCAGGTTCATTGTCATCGATTTCCGGAGCCGCCATCTGACTAAGAATACGATATTTTTGGCATAGCTAATCCCTATCACGCTTTTCCCTAACTTCTCTCTCCTCCTCCAACCATTTTAGTTTTCTCTGGGCTAGCTTCATCGATACCCTCGATGATCCGGAACTGACGGAGCTTCGTCGTTGTTGGTCCTTGGGAATCGAGTTGGTATTTCTCCCTGGATCAAAAAGACTTACGGTGTGTTTTATTGAGGTACAAACGATTTATTCCAAGCCGTGTTTGAAAGTTGGCAAAAACAGAACAAGGTTGGAGCAAAAAACGTTCCGCTGCACACCAGCTAGGACCAAACTTTAGGAGTTTTTCTATCTTGGAGCAAATATAAATTGCACGTTTGAGATCTAAGTGGAGATCCGACGAAGAATGGTCATTGGCAACTGCTGTTCCAGCAGGATTCAAAACATCAGACTTGAAGGAACATTTTGCTAGTCCTGCTATACAGTGGAGCTGATTCTTGGTGCCTTCGAATGCAAACTTCTACCTCAAGTTTTTTGATCTCGTGTGAGAGTAAGTCAAATGGAGAAGAAGACAAGAACATGAACTCTAAAAAGTGTACCAGGAGGTGGATATAGTCTCTTTGGTAGTTTGTGCTAAATATTATAAATTTTGTTTATTTTTTAATTTAAAACTTTTTGTAGTTCTTATCTTTTTTTGTTAATTTTGTTAATCAAAAAATAATTGTTGGTCAGATATTTATTTGTTTTTCAATAAGAACAAAAATAAACGAAAATGAGCATGAAAAAGTTCATTATTACCTCTGTGCTATGGATATCGCAAGTCTCCCTTTCACCCTTAATAACTACTTTTCCGAATTTTGTAAAGGCGATGGCCTGTGTGTGGCTTGGAACTGACGCAGCTGTATTTTGGGGCAAAGTTGGTTTAATAACGGATAAGTTGAATATTGCTTTAAAATTATAACCAGTTTTGTTTTTCAATTTAATGCCGTTGCCACATAGCTTAGCAACAGCTGAACGTACATTTCAATTCGACTTGTCTCAATTAAAACTAAATAAAGTAAAGAGGTTAATTTTGATACAAACAATAATACTTTGTGGTTATGTTATGATATGTCTACCGATATTATATTTAGCTCGCAAATAAGATAAAAGTCGCAATCAATGCGAACTGCACAATTTTCTTATATACATATTAATGGTTCCAGCTTTAGACATTTTTTTTGTAAATTTTTGGTTCATTTGGTAATTTTTTTTCCAATTTTGGAAATGTTTTTTTTTTTTGAAGTGGCAACTATAAGCACTGGATTGTCGACAACAATCGCAGGTAACGCGTCAGTAAAGAGGACGCCTCCTCCGAGGAGGATCAGACTATGTAAGACTTGGTCAATTTCTTTCAATACGTAACCCGATAATTAATACATAATTTTACTTGCCGATTGAACCTCCAGATGTGGATCCAGCTGGGTGCCAAAAGTTTTACATAAAAGTAATAACCACTATAATGTAGAAAATATTCCCCATCCTCAAAAAAGGTGATCTTACCTCCTACAAGAACTATATAGGTATATCCCTGCTCAACGTCCAACAAGATCCTACCCAGCGTACTGTGTGAACGTCTAAAGCCGTTTTGTACCGCACTGATCGCCACGTACCTGTGCGGCTTCCGGCCCGGCAAATCGACTATAGACCAAATCTTAACACTAAGACAGATCCTCGTGAAGAACACCGAGTTTCAAATCGATACTCACCATCTTTTCATCGATCTTTAGACCGCATACGACAGCATCCATCGCAAGGAGTTATTCGAAGCGTAGTGGAAGCCTTCACGGCAATTGAGGAACAGGCGAAACGGGCTGGTCTAAGAGTCAACGAGGACAAAACGATCCGCCGCACACCATCTAGGCCAAAACGTTACAATCGACAGCTACAATTTCAAGGTAGTAAATTGATTTGTCTACCTCGGGGCAAACGTAAACTTCACGAATGACATCGTAATGAAAATCCGACGTAGAATCGCCCTTGGCGACCGATGCTACTTCGGTTAGTCAACGAAGGACCAATGTCATGCTCTACAAAGCCCTTATTCTGCCACAGTCCTATTTTATGGAGCCCTAAGCTGAACATTAAGCAAAACTGCAGAGCTGATTTTTGGTGCGTTCGAATGAAAAATTCTATGTCGGATATATGGTCCCGTCTGCGAGGAAGGCGGATGGAAAAGAAGACACAACCGTGAACTTTACGATCTGTACAAGGATGTGGATGTAGTCCGGAAGACAAAAATCCGTCGACTACACTGACTCGGCCACATCAAGCAAATGGACACCAATGGGTCATTGAATCCGATCCTCCCGGTTCGAGAAGGAGAGGAAGACCGAACCTTCGGTACAGAGACCAAGTCTTCGCGGATGTAAGACAGCTTGGCCTTGATGACTGGAAGCAGCGTGCCCAGGACAGTCAAGGATGGAAGGCAGCAAGTGCTCAGTCTCAGACCCTTCATGGTTCGTCTGCCTGATAAGTAATTAAGTAATGAAGAAAATACTCAGAAAACGCATGAATTCCGGTAGACATTTTAATTGGCATTCAATTTCTTATTATTAAGCGCATCTTATTTGTTTTTGTTTTGTAAAGTTTTGTATATGTAAGGCAGTAAAATTTGGTGATAATGTTTAATGATAAATCGAAACCTGTGAAGTCGAAATTCGTGTTTGTGTTATTTTGTACATTCAACCAAAAATGCCTCAAAAACACTGTCTTTCGTGTAAAATGATCGAGGAGCCTAATGCGTTTAAAAAGTCATCGACTATATTATAATGTATTAAAATGTTTGTATTTTTGACGTGTCTTCTAACACATACAACCTCACCTAAACCACAATCTATTTAAGTTTCATGAGCCCAACACCGCTTACTTACCACTAAAAACGTACCCAACGTGATCGAAGCATAGAGCAGGACTTCTATTCATTATCAAAGCCTTTACATAGCACAGAGAGATGCGTAAACAACATAAACATGGTCCTGAGTCATGTTCATCCCATCACCATTTGCCTTCACATAAAGCGCATCGCTCTCTCATTACGCGATACCAAGGACAACAGATAATGCGGTGTCAGATTAGACGTACTACCACTTTCAGTGTCACTGGCTGATATCAAATTATCACGTTTATCCCACTGAAGCAAAGCGTGAGAGCCAACACCAGCAACCGCCATCACCACCGGCATCAAGAAATCACACCATCAGTCATAGGGGGTAACGCTAAATGAAGTGCTGATGGAATTATTACATTCACTTAAGCCTTTTACATCGCCCCATCTTCACGGCCCGCCGGCGGCAGCACGACGACGCTGACGACGACGTTCCGCTGCTTTATCTGAAGTCTACCGATTTACAGTGCTTGCCACACGCACTCCCCCGCAAACTAACATCAAAGCCGTCGACTTCCAACATTCCCCATCCAACATTTAATTACGAAAAGAAAGACGAGGAAAAAGAAAGAAAAAAGCCGAGAAGGAAAAGAAAATGAAAGGAAACGTAATTTGCGAGAGGAGATTATGCAATTACTCTTCGGGGGCCGAAAACGGTCCCTACAGGTAGCTTACCTTCTAATTTTCTAAATTCCTTACATTATCTACTTATTACTACCTCCTTTTATTTTATTTTATTTTATTTTTTTGTCTGCTCTCACCGTCTTCTGCTCGCCTCCTCGGGTTCGTCAAACAGGAGTCATTATCCACCCTAAACCGTAGTAATCTACTTCTCACTACTGACAGAACTGTTCTTTTATCGTCAGACATTTACCATTTTCGCGGTTCTTAAAATCAAACGAGAGACAAAAAAAAGGAACCTAGCAAGTCGTGCTCAGTTTTTGGTTGGATGAAGTTTTCCTTTACGTGTGTCTTTCGTTCCAGATCGATGCAGGAATGGGAGGAGACTCCTCCGAAAGAGAAGAAGGTAAGGAAGGATTGCAAAACGCCGTCGCCAGGATTGACCGTGTTAATTTATAAAAAGGTCTATTTGTTTTCACTCTGCGGAGCAGTGGAGAGTGGCCCTTAAAACGGCGAAGGGACGATTAAATTAAATCAAACGGGGGCCACACTTTGTTACACACCTATTGTGCGGACGTGGTTTTGCTGATTGTTTATGCTCTTTTCACAATTGCCCACGTTCATAAGATGAACGCAAACCTTCGAATCTGTACAGATTCCAATCAACAAACACGGCTTCGATGAACGATGGGACAAATGCAAATGTTGACTTATTTGCATGGGAAATCCCTTCTTCGTTTGTATCACTTTGACAGATGTCATCTGGAATATTTTTGCCTGGCGATTGGAGGTAATTCTGTTTTTATTCACCGCCACTTAACATTTTGGATTGATGCTTGCTTTTTGGTATCGAAATGTGATTTTTACTCACTTTTTGGGTGCCGATTGAAAGTAAAGCAATCAAATGTGTTGCATAATGATGTTTAATGTACGCATTTGAAAGTGACCTTAGACTTTTCGGTGAGCATTTGGTCATGTCTGAATTGTGAAAATTTGACATGCGTTCATGCAATCAAATTAATTTCAGATCGGTTTAGAATGTTTATGCGATTGGAACCGATGCAAAGAATTGAGGCTTTGTAATGGGTAACTGCTAAGATATAAGACATCAATCAGAGTTGTAAAAGACTGCATTCTTTTGATTTTAAAAATCAATTAACTTCATTTTTCAATTCCTGAATTCACTTTCAGATATAGACTTCAATATTTAAATCACCATTATATTTATATTGATTGAATCAATCTTTGCGACCAGTCTTTTGATTTGAAATCAATTGAATGCAAGTCTATCGACTAACAGTGCATTCACTGAAGACACATTGAAGTCTTTACCATTCACTTGAAGTCACCCGCATTCAGTTGAAGTTTTTGGGACTTCAAACAATTTCTATGCAGTCTTGGGGAATTTTCATTGCAGAGGGAGATTGATCCAATCAAGACTTCAAATACAATGGTGATTTCGAATGTGAAGTTCGTAAGTCCCAAATGAAGTCAATTGATTGAATCACACACCGATAATTCAGAGATTGCATTCTCAAAAGATTGCAGTCTTTTACAACTCTGACGTCAATGGCGAATTTGCTTGCCCGTTTAGAAAGATTTCCTTATATATTAAATTTATATCTGTATTGTAAAAATCTAATGATAAACCTAATACAAAACATCACCGTTGTACGGTTTGTTTTTAATTCATAAATAACTACTGGGTTCAAGAAGCAGGCGGAAGTACGAATCTTATTGCAATATGTCGGATGTTCAACTCATAAGACATTCAATGTAAGATTCAAAAATAAGTTTCGTAGAAGAAGCTTTACAGTCGCGTTAAGGCCAGAACTATTTCTCGCACTCTGTCCGAAAAAATGTAGGACATGCAAAGCTTCTAAAAAAATGCATATGGAATTTGCTAAATGCACGTACAGGAGACAACTACATCGCGGGTTAGACTCTCTCGAACATCGACGTACCGTGTCTTCTTTTTCCGTGCTTTTTCGTTATTAACGAACGATGCTCAAGTGAGCTAGTCGACTGTATTACTCCTCTTCATGAATACACCCGCAGGAATGCCCATCAGTTTACCTTTAAGCCTGCTTTCGGACACACAGTAATATATAAAGATATCCGCACTCACGAATATGAAATGCTCTTGCCAGCCAACATTTTTTTTTTTTACAAAGACTACAATTCGCAGATACTTAAGACCAATGTACACAGGTACCTCCTCTCCCTCTATCCCTCCATTTCATCGGCCGTGCTGTGTCTTGAGCCCGGACAATTAATAACCCCTTGACCACGCGCATATCATAAATTAAACCGGAATTCACGATAAACTTTACAGAAATTTGTTAAATTTCGACAGCGAGCGAGCCTAGTACCGTTTTACTTTTGAATTCAAAACAGGCAGGTTGATGTACTTTCGAACACGTAATTCCAAAAATTCACTTCATTACATTTTTATATGTAGCAGTTGTATCAGGTATGATAAACAGGCGAGCTTAAACAAAATTGAACGTTCCCTTGATAGGCGCGTTTTTTTTTGCTTAAAAATAGCACAAGAAACCACCAAACCCACTTATCGGTTTTCTGAGAAAATCCTAGTATTGCTTACAGTTCTATGTCATATTCACTGCCAAACATTTTTAAATTAATTTTCAGGCGAAATGTCGAATTTGTGGAAAATTTCTGACAATTGAAAATGTTACCGATTGAGGAAGAAAATTGGGAATTGAGATGAAGATGAAAAGATGAGAATCGTTACTATCGCCGCTTGGAATTTAGCATCGTAAAAACCATCTTAGTTACAGACGCCATCAATATAACCAATCGGAGTTGGATGGAAATCAATAATTGCTTTTGTTAGGACCTGCAAGAAGTAGAAACCGTCCAGTCCGTCCAGTCCTGGCCAGAATCTACTCATACAGCAGATGAAAAAATTCAGAAGAAAGCAAGATTCATCAAGAAACAAGCTGGTTATAACCCAGTAATGAAGTGGACAGTCCCTGAAAGGATGACTTGGATAGCAATTCCCGTAAGAGATACCACAATGGATCCAAACAGGATCGAAGTGAGTCTAGGCATTCATAAATTCAAAAAAAAAGTCATGTTTTCCCAATGTGATGTCTATTGCTGCAGCTTTATCGATCACGAAATAATTTTCAAAACAATCGATAGTGTTGTAGGTGCCGTTTTTTTCCCGATGAGTGAAGGTGATCTATAATTATATTCCAACTCTGAATGGCAATGTTCTTTAAGTTACCCGGAAGATGTGGTGGTTGACCCCAGATACCCAGTGTGGGATACGACCCATCTGTCCTCTATGCAAGGACCACTAAATATGCTCACAAAGCACACATAAATAAGCATCTGTCAATGTACGTGACAGTCGTCAAGTCCCACGTTCACCCTCCAAGCTGACCAAAGTACCAGTTCTTGTAAA
>OU744316.1:104362546-104376686 GCA_916610145.1 Eristalis arbustorum | reverse complement strand
TGGGTTACCGATCATCTTTCTGGGACGACATCGAATTAACACCTGCCGAGATGGTTTATGGCGACACGATACGACTACGTGGAGAATTTCTACAGCCTCGATCCAGCCAAACAGTATTGGAAACCGACTTCGTAAGATACCTTCCTTTGCAGATGCAAAATGTAAGTCCAATACAGACAGCGCATTAATCTCAGCCATCACCGTTCGTCGAAAAGATTTAACCACTACACCTGCAGTTTTCGTACGCAACGACACAGTTCGAGCACCCTTGCAGCAACCTTATGAAGACCCGTATCCGGTCATTAAGCGAGGTAAACAAATGTTTACGATGAATGGACGTGGGAAGGACATCAATATTAGCATCGATCGGCCCAAGACTGCTTACAGCACTGATCAAGCTCTAAAGGTCCATAGGTCACCAAGGTCTTCTTGTCAATCCAGTACGTACCAAACACGTTCTAGACGAATTCTTGACGTTTACCAGGCACATGGAAATAAATGAGTACAAATTTAGAGACCATTGTGATTAATCATGCCATACTTTCTTTTTCAACAACAGTGCGGCACTAAGCAACATCAGTGTCACCTATATTCAACGCAGTAGGAAGAAGGATCGATAAGGTCGGCGTGGCAACACAATAAGCCTAAGCTGACTTAAGTTCAACTGGTACCTGCTGATAGAGAACCACTTTAACCTAACCTCGGCAAAACATCTTCTAATCCGGTATAAACTTGGTACTAATCTAGTTAGTAACCTCCGGTACGTATTCGTACGTGGAAGCCTTTTGGGGTTGAAACAGAAGCCACATTGGCTGAAGACTCTAATAATCCAACACCACTGGAACTATAAAAACACGCATTCCCGTGCTGTCATGTAAAAAGTGTGATTGAGACTACAAATTACACCTCTTTATGGGTTTTCCTCAAACAAACTCGCAATACTTCTCTTTGTTGCATACTTCTTGACAACGTGTTCATATGATGAATGCATGAAATGAATGTGAAATGTTCATATGACACCCTTGAGGACCAATTCAACAGTCGTCTCTACCTGTGATCGCTTAACCACAAGTAAGTGTATTGTATGTACATTCAGGTGTCTACCGTGACTCAGAACTCTTCATTTCTGTTCAAGAGCCTCCCGTTCCAGACGATGTGTAGAGATCGCATTTCTCTACCCTATGTATCCCCAGAATTTCGTATTGAATTCGAGTTAATCCCTAAGACCTATCCCCAACCACCAGTATATGTGTATTGCTGAAAAGACTGGCAAACTTGCATCCTCTTACGTGAGCTTCGACCCTCTCACCAAAGTGTAGTCCAGTTCATCAGCAGCCCACAAAAACCAGCAATTGAACGCAGAGTCTATACGAAGATGAAATAAAGGAATCCGAAATCCGAACTTGTACCACAACAAACCGCACTCTCATAGTTTAAGTGATTTGCGAGTGAAATTATCCTTTGAAGGAGCTCTCCTCGTCCATGCATGCACAGCGTGTGCGTGTGTCGAAATCAGATGGGGAAAACTTTTTCCAAAACATCAGAGTCCATTTCATCTAAATCTGTTTTAAACTGGCCTGATTCCGGCCGTGGTCCGGCTCCTCAGAGAATCCACAAGTTTTGAGTGGTTACAGACAACGCAGCGAGTTTATATGGTCAACTGACCTTTTTTTGCGTTCCTCTCGTCCATGCATCGTTTGAGGTTAAGCCGACCTAAGGAGGATTGCCGACCCCCATTGTGCCACTGGCCGAAAGCATATCTCAAGAGCAGACTGGGGAGAACGTTAACCAAAAGTTCACTCACAACACACTGAATGACGATGGACGACCAAAAAGGAGCGTCCGGCAAGTGAAAACAACTTTGAAATAGCACCGCAAAAGTCTGTGCGCTGCTGGGTGTGCACAGAAAGAGGAGATGTGGTACAGAAGCTCACCACGATGCCCATTAGTATCTGGGCCCACGTGAAATATTTTGTTAATTTCAATCCACTCACAGTTGCCACATGTGCTGTGCGGACTTGTGAATTGGCTTCATCGACAATTTATATTCATTATCCCCAGCTGCAGGGACGATCCGGATGAGGGTTCACTCCCCTTTCGCAGGACGTGTGCGTCTCGAAATCAACTAACTCGAAAGGATACACCAGTTCCTGCAATGGACATCATCTTACTCGCAGCACACGCCCGCCCTGCACTCGCCACTCCCATTCTGCGTCGGGCTTTCTAACCCAATTAAAATGTTGGACACTGTCCAAGGACATTAATTAAAAATTGAAAAAATAATTATCCTTGAATTTCATCAAATTAAAAAGTATTAAATGCCTGTGGTTGCGGGACGGGCGACACGACGTCAGAAAATCCTTGTAATCGCCCGGGAATGCCAGTAATACTGCAGACAAAACACGTAGCAGGGATCCACTCTCAGTGGAATGTGATCCTTTCCGCTGTTCTTTTTTTGTTTCATTTTTATTCGTTTATTACGCGCAACTTCGCCTACATCCATTGGAGAGTACATTTTTTTCCCTTCTTCTCATTTTTTCGTGTTCAGCTTCCTCTTCGCTGTGTTCGTTGTGTCCTTCCATTAGAATTCCTGTAAGAAAAAAAAATATTAGCGAAATGCTGAAGTGGAGATCAAGTGGCATCGAGTGGATGTGGAGGATTATGTTGCAGATTGAAAGAGAATTTTCTCGTGGCCCTTTTTTCTTAGCTGATTATCCCCGGTGTGCTGGAATGCGAACGAAATGAATAAATTCACGTTGGCGTCGCTCGTTGGTAACCAATTAGTGAAATAGGCGAACTTATTGTGGTGTCGGTCTCATTTGTGGTGGACGTTAACGTTGCTGCGGTCGCATTATAAAATCGTATCCCAGTGCAACCGACTTGTTGTCTAACCGAAGTGGACTTTGATTTGAAATTCACTCTTGAGAGCGAATCATTTTTTGTTTTCGATTAGGTCCGTGCAATGCGTGTGATTGTGGTACTTGTGGGATTCACTTGAGTTCGCTTTTTGCTTGCAGTTGCCGTTGGTGAAGTTTATAGGTCGCTTAGAAATTGGCTTTGGTCATAGCTCTTGTCATTCACGTCATCAATTGTTTGAGCCCTTGTTGAGGGGTAGTGATTTTGTGTCTGAATGATGAAAGACTACTGAATGAAAAGTTTACCCGGCCCTTGCGCGTCGCTGTCATCAAGCAATATGAATTTAGAGTGCAGAGTGAAGATGATGAAGCTCTTGAAGGCTGTTACTGGAATTGGGTCAAACGAACCACGCCGTGTGTCTTGCCAACATACATTTTTGCTTCATCGTGGACAAAAATGAAAAATTGGGGATCGAAGTTGAGTTTCAATTTGGCCAACTTCAATCGTTTGTATACGGTCTGGAAGAGATGCATGTTCTCGTGTTGACTTGGTTTTTTGGATAAGTGAATCTGTTGTGATCTTGGATTCGATATAGACTTAATCATTTTGAGTTCGTTAGCACCGCTATTCAAAATGAAACGTTTCGTAATCAAAATTGGAATTCCTTATTTAATAGTTTTAGTAGCTTTGAAAAAGGTTACAAGCCTTTCTGGAAAATTAGTAAAATAATAAAGTAGAAAGGTTACAACATTCCAACACTTCTATGTCAAGATAGAATGTATGTTACTCGACAAGAGAAAGCTACCTCATTAGCAGACACTAGTATCATATATTCTCAGGCCACAGTGATGTCAATACAGAAAACCTAGTCAGTAATACCTTGAATGACTTTAATAACACCAACCATGTCACTAACGTTATCTGCCTTCTTCGTCCCAAAAAAGTTGTTGCCTTAAAAAATATGTCGAGGACCAATAAAACCGCGGTATCGATGGCATAGGAAACACATTAATCAAAGCGTTACCTCGTAAAGGGGAATCCCTTAGCATTACTCTTAATGAAGCCTACTGCCGAGTTGGGTTTAGATAATATGTAATTTACATGTGAGTGAAAAGAAAATGAGGAATTCAGCATTACTCTAGGTCTTAAACACCCTTTGACTTGGAAAGATTAGCTGATCCTATGAAGTAGTAAAGTTGGAAAGGAAAGGCTGATGTAGAAAAAAAATTCATTGACATTTCTGAAAATTTAAAGCAAGAGCGTTATTATTACTTCATACGTAGATGTTATCAATATCGGATTGAAGTGCCATGTAGTCATTGATATCTTTTACACTCTTATATATTTTCATGTAATCGGCGAGTATAAACATTTACTGTATTTAGTTGAGCAGGTTATGTCTTTAGCATGTAATAAAGAGGAGAGGGCCTAAGTGACTCCCCTGTGCGACCCCTGAGATGCAATTTATAGGTTTGGATTATGATTTTGGCATCAACTACTGTGTGTAAGCAACGTGTTCAAGGTTGTGAAGGTGGTGTGTTATTAAATTAATTGTACTAATTTTATCGAGTGCATTTTTTTTTATAAAAAAAAGCTTTCAGTCGATTGGCAATGGACCGAGGTAAAAGGAATTTTTCCTCACAGATTTCATAATTTGATTGGACATATAACGGGAGATATTGAACGTTGCAATTTACACTACCTTGTTTTAATAAATAACAGTCTGTTTTAAAACTGCGCAGCAGGCTTTTGAAACTTTTAATGCAAATTAATGCACAAATATATCTTGTATACTAAACAGAAGTCCAAAGTAAAAGGCTGTTGCTCGACATTTTTATAAAAATGTTTTTCTTGTGCATGTCTAAAATAACTTTTCGGACATTCTTCCAGAATTCGACGCAAGTTTAATGTTAAGGGAAGCCCTCCCCGTTCGTAGTTTTTTGCAACAGCAATAAAAAGACTTTCGAATGTAAATTCAAACAACACTATTCATCTACATCGTCTTCTCTCAGCTATCAGCAGTAGCATTGTCCTCCTTCGCGGATACTTTTTCCTGATGACCTTACACTTACAACTAACGACGAGGTTTTGAGGTGCAGTTTCACAGAAAATTGAAAGCCAAGACAAAACTAATTAGAATTGTCATAAGATGCATGTCACTGCTTCTGCTAGAAACCCAGAATCGAGAACGTCAATTAATTTTGCTACCTCGGCAGCATTTTTTGCAAAGATGAAGGCGGAGGAACCGGCGTCTTGTCTTGTGCCACGCTCTCTACTCAAGCTTCGAAAATTCAATTCCAACGTCAAATTCATATCGCTATACCCGTCTGAGACTGGAAAAACAGCCCTTCAGTCTTCCTTAATACATTTTTCAGAATACTGAAGGTGTCCTGGTCGTAGCGAATAACGAACGAAAAGCTGTTGCGTAGGTTTAGCTACGCCTTAGCTGGATAGGCATCTTTCGTGCAACGAAAATTGCAAGGACTTACTTACTTGCTGTGATACCACATAGAAGACGGACTAAGCTTAACTTGGAGACGGACCGTGTAAAATTGACAGAGTGAATCAGTCCGTTTTCGAGCTGCGAGATGGTACCATTCATATGATCATGGGCCCTATACCCAATACGTCATGTGTCTTAATGTGACACGTCTATCAGTACATAAACGTCATAACTTTACGAATCCTGGACAACTCAGCTATTTGTGAATTACTATGAGCCGCCATTATCTCGTGTAATGTACCGCACTTAAACGTTATTCGCAAATACTTAGTTTCAATCATAAAACACAACTTCTGCGGTAAAATGGTAACTCAAGCACTTTTCAGAATTCATGAGAATTTACAACATCCACAAATCTAAATCTGAAAAGTGTAACTTAGCCTCAAGCATTCGCCGTGACCCTAGCTCTGGCAACCTTTTCCTGACCTTTTTCCTGCACTCACCGCCCCTTGGCTTGAGCCATTAATAATGTTACAGTTCCCTGCAAAAGGGGGTACCTTCGGTCGTCATCCTTCAATTGGATTACTTCCATGGGTACGCCCTTCCCTGACCGGTGCACTTTACGAGCGAATGTCCCTGCCCATTAAAGCGGTACCGTTATTAAATGTGAAAATGAAACTCAGCGCGAACCACGCTCCACCCACCGCCACCCGCAAAGAATGTCACTCAATCAAAAATTCCAAAAACAAGTAAATAAAAGCGAATATTCCAAGAGCAACTGGACGACAACGCTGGTGTCCCTAATTGCGATGAATATTCATCTCTGTGTCCCTCTGTCATCCGCTCCTGCACATCAAAGTTGCATAAACTCACAATTATTACCACAACCACACAGGAACCCAATTAGTTTTGTGTGAAGCACATGTGCAGCGCACACTGGCAAGACGTAATTTGCAGACACCAGGCCAGCGCAGAACAAAGATGAAATAATTAAGAAACGAAAATTCTTCAAGTGTTCTCCCACCCCGGGGACTTGTCGTCTCCATCATCGTCGTCATCAGCATCATCTTGCGGATGTGCTCGCCCATTGAAAATTATCATCAATTTACTGCATTCTAATCTCGATGCAGTCACAAGAAACTCGGGCGAAGGGAGTTTCTAATTTTCTCTGAACACGACCACCCATCCACCCATCCGACCACAGACAGACCACACTTGGCATCAGGGGAACATTACCAACGATTTGAAAATGTGCACACATATGAATAATGGAGGGCATCCATGTTGAAATAGTCCACGGCAAGCGCAAGGATGCAGACGAGGACAGCGACGAAGACGATCCTGACGACGACGACGACGACGATAGAATGAAGCAAGAAAACGAAAAAAAAACTGAACCAGAGATGATAGGAGTGGGCGTGCAACGTGGAGAGAGGAAATGCAACGAAAAAAAAAAAAGAAAAATCATGAAAAACGGTCGCAGATATCTTTTGTGTGTCTCCATTAGGTTGCAGATACATTTCTGATATATTTCCCGAGAAAATTCCAGAGGGAATCGCTTTGAGTAAATGGTTTCACATATGCAAAATCAACATTTTAAACCGCCCCCTGTTTCGTAATGCCATTGTGCTGGTGTGCATGTACCAAGAGCTCTGCATGCATACAATACTCGGATGTGTGTCTCGCTCTGCAAATGCGTTTCTCTTGCCTGGCAGTTGCGTGGGTGCATCGGGTGGCTCGTGGTGGCTGTAACCATCTGAAGATTACAAATCTGCATACCTAATGGAGAGAGCACTATTCTTGCATATCTATCCTTTGGTGCTTTATTTTTTTTCTTGCTCTCCCCCCTTCTATGGAATTTCTTCTCAACCCTTGGGCGCTGTGAGAGGAAGTCGTTGGGTGGGAGTGCCTGTGTGTGGCTGTATGACGAAGTTGGTCTATCTTCGAATGGGGTTTATTCTATATCCAAGCTTTGTGCTAGTGATGCGTTTTATTAAAAAGGATTGCCAGTTATTCTTCGTCCATTTCCATCGTCTATCGATAGTTATTTTGATTTCAATCTGTGCATGACGCATTCCAGAGGTGCGTAACTATGATTTGATGAGGGCGGAGAATTGCTAAAAATGAGTGTATGAGTAATTGCAGAATTGAGTGATGGTTATTGATTGTATTTTAAATGATCGCTTGGATGACTGAAACAGTGGAATCGTATTAATCAGGCACTGGTCCTTACCGTCTATCATTTGATACAATGGAGGAAAACGAAAACAAATGCCCCATTTGGTCAGCGGCCCATGGGGGACATGGTGTTTGAGGTAGTAAAGGACTTTGCTATTAAGGAGAAACGTGACTTCCCCAACATACTGTTGATCTGCCATAGAACTCCTCGGTTTGTCGAAACTACTGGGCTCTAAGTTAGAGACTTCTTATGTAGTCAGTCTTACTATATATAGCCGAAAGCAGGGCGACAGGCAACAGAGAAAATTCGATCCAAAATTCGACCAAGTCAATAGCGCAAATAGCGTAATCCTGACGAATGGCAGTAGCTTATGGCTACAATGGAAACTCAGGCCCCTATTTCGAGTGTCGACTATCATGTGATTGCCCACGAATATTAGAGACAGACAGTGTGTGAGGTCCAATCAGATGGAGAACGATGTTTTTTAGCGATCGCTACTTGTCTACTCTGTCAATCGATCTGTTGGGATACGCTGATGACATCGACATCGCTTTCACGGCAATTGAGGAACAGGCGAAAAGAGCTGTACTATGAGTCAACGAGGACAAAACCAAATATATACTGTCGAGCAAAAAACGATCCGCCGCACAACACCTAGGCCAAAAAGTTACAATCGACAGCTACAATTTCGAGGTATTAAAGGAGATTGTTGAGTTGAGTTGTACGGGCTGTACAGCGACATGAGTCTAGTCAGGCGTCTAGGGACTCAACGCCTAAGATGGCTAGGCTATGTTGAGCGCATGGACAACACTGCTCCAGCCGAAGAGTCTTCGACTCGAACCAGTGGGACAACGCAATTGAGGACGACCACGAACCCGATGGCCCACTCAAGTGGAGAAGGACCTCAACCAACTTGGAGTGCGAAATTGGAGGCTGACTAAGGATGGTGCCAGCTGGAGAGGATTGTTGATCAAGGTCCAATTTCACCCCGTACTGTAGCGCCACAGGAAAAAGAATAAGGGAGTTTGTTTACCTCTGAGCAAACGTAAACTCCACGAATTACATCGTAGTGGAGATCCGACGTAGAATCGCCTTTGGCAACCGATGCTACTTCGGTTTGTCAAAACAACTGGGCTCGAAACTCCTGACACGAAGGACCAAAGTCATGCTCTACAAAACCCTTATTCTGCCAGTCCTGCTTTTTGAAGTCGAAAGCTGGACATTAAGTAAGACTGCAGAGCTGATTCTTGGTGCCTTGGAAAGAAAAATTCGACGTCGGACTTATGGTCCCGTCTGCGAGGAAGGCGAATGGAGGAGAAGACACAACCGCGAACTCTACGAGCTGTACAAAGATGTGGATGTAGTCCGGAAGGCAAAAATCCGTCGACTTCAATGGCTTGGCCACATCTAACGAATGGACAACAACGCTCCAGCAAAGAGCGTCTCCGAACCCGAGCCTCTTGGTTCGAGAAGGAGAGGAAGACATGCACGTTTTTCTTTGAAAATTGCACGATTCTCAGTCGACTGAGTTACACAATATCAAAAGTGATACCAATCGTTATTTTGTTCAATTAGCGATTACTAGTCTACTGCCACCCCTCTATAGGGAAAACCTCTATCTGCGAACAGTTCGTAATGGTGTCGGAGGCAGAAATGGTATGCGGAATCGACACGTTCGCGCAATGGCTGGGTATGCCGCTTGACTTGCATAGTGATAACCTTAATGAGTGAAGAGCTAAACTGTATGTGCTAATTCCTCTGGTTGATGAGAAGCTGCTGGAGAAGTTTATCGATGGAGCCTCCCAGCTCTTAATCACGAGTCAAGAAAAATGCCTAGGGCAGTTGGTTGAGTGGGTGCCTTTCGGTCCCCAGATTCGAATCCCAGTGAAAGCAAAAGTTAATATCATTTTATCAGGTTCATCATTTGCCGTTGTAATTAAATTATGGGGTATATCACAATATGGTCTAAATTTGCTGGTAGCCCATTAAACTAATCCAAACTAGGGCCAAGAGATTAAACTGTGGCAGTTATTTTCGTCTGATGCCTTAAAATAGAAACTTGGATGTGAGTTTTAATAATATAATATTGGTGACGCTTGCTAATCAGACAGGACCAAAACTTATCCTAACTTCTCGACTGTCCCCGGACCATCTGTGACACTGTACAGCAGTGGTTTACTAATGCCTAGCCGATTGAGCTTAAAGAAAAGTCTCCAGGTCAATTAGGCAGGCCCCTGTACATTTTTTTCTGGCTCTTATTCCATTGGATATCCGACACCAGTTTCGACGCGGAGTGAATAGTGTCATGCACAGCTCTGAAACCGAATTGGTTATCGGGAATTATATGTTTGTCCTCTGTCCAGTTTATCAGAGCTCTATTTATCACCTTCTCGAATACCTTGCTGATGTTCGGAAGGAGACTAATGGACCGGAGGTTGCACGGATTCGAAGAATCCCTCTTTTCCTTGGAAGTCTAACGGCCTGAATGTCGTTCAGATTTTGCCTCCGAAATATTTTATTTACTTTCGGGAACATACTCGGGTTGTTAAATCGTACAGCCCGGCTTTTATTGCCCCAGTTCGAGCTTATGTCCATGCTATATTTGATACGTATTTATTGTTAGGGGCTCTTGATCACCGACTTCTACGTTCCGATTTCCACATTCTGCAGATCTATAAAACGTCTTCGCAAGAGTTTTAGTCTAGATAGCAGTATACTTTTGTGCGCGTAAAGGGCATCAATGGTAGCATTTCGATAGTTGTCGCCGTCATCGAGCTGTACTAGCTTTGAATACAGCTCGAAGAAAGGTATGGCCTTAATTTGAACTCATCACAGATCGGAAACAGCCAACGCCTCTGACAGCAACGAACAACCTACGAAATCGAATTAAGGATATGATGATACGTCATTGAGGAACGGCAAGTTGAGGTAATCTCCCAATTGGTATTTTTTTTTTGGAGGCGGACAGCTTAAAATTTTCAACATGATTTGAATAAAGTTTGCTTTGGCAATTCATCATGAATAGTCTCAGGCTGGGGCAACGAGTACAGAACAAGAATGGCGTGGAAATGTCTGTTAAATAATTCGATTTGGTGGACATTATTGTAAGATAATCGTTTAAAGTTCGTCGCCTCTAACAACATTGTCCTTACTTTGATACGTGCATGCATTCCTCGGTACCTAACTTGCATCATGACTTCCGCTTTTTCTCCTCGTTTGTTCTGAAAATAATTACTTGTTCCAGAAGTTGTCGTTGGGTTGCAGATTTGCTGCCCTGGTCTTATGAACATCGCTGTTATGGTCCAGTTTAAGCCTGCAGCACTAGCTTACATTATACAAAGAGCACCTTTATATATAGGTCTCCAAGAAATAAATTTACTGCCACTTAGCTATAAGAAAATATCCTCATCACAGAACCTCGGACCTTTTGTCTTCTAACCGTAAAGTTCTTTGTATAGCTTCATTTGGATTTCCCTGGCAAGTTGTGAATCATGTGTGAGCATGTGAATTTAATCCAAGCAAAAAAGAATATTCCACCTTGGCCTACCCTATATTCCTCCCCCGTGAACTATTCAACAGTACAATTTTAATTGGAAATCTAAGCTTAAGTTAGGTGTACCGGTATAAAATGAGCGTTTTTTTTTAACATTTTTTGAAAAAAATAATTATTAATGGAAAAATAAAAACATTTTATTCAAAGTATTGGCCATTGTTTTCTACAAATTTTTACCACCTTTCTGGCAATTTGTGAATACCACGCCAATAAAATTGTTTGTTTTGACTCAAAGTGTCATCTCCATCCAATATCGTTTGCAATTCGGCGTCTTCAAACTTTTTGGTGGTCTTTCACGTTCTTCATTTCTCACATCAAAATCATTATTTCTGAACCGTTGAAACCATCTTTTGCATGTTGCTTCTGATAGAGCATGATCACCTCGACAAGCATTCAATGCGACTCTGCAGCACTTTTCTTCAAATGAAAACAGAAAATGAATGCTTTCCGCAAATCATCACTTTCTGGTACAAATTCGACATTTTTAACACGATGAAAAAATATGATTTTGTCTGTTCAATGACTTGATGTATACTAAATATTTTTTACAGATGTCATAGCAAACAAAAAAAAACAAAATAAGGGCTCGTTCACAACAAATGTTCCCTATCGAGACAATTGTATCTTGACGCTCACTTCATACTGGTACACCTAATAGTCTGTTTCTGTTTCTTTCTCTGGTTGGAAAAGCAAGTGGACAACATCATAAGCACTTATGAGTATCGTCTTGCTGTTCCTTATCGCCACAACACTTGTTTTTAGAGACATAAGCCAAATGAGTTACCAAGTTCGGTGAACACCTGTAGCATGGCCTTAATATTCATCCACCGTCCACCGACCACAAAGGTTCCACGCCCCTGCAACCAAGCATGCACCCCACAAAAAATGCCTTCGCTTTTACTGCAAGGAACTAATTCGAAACATTCTTAAGCCTTTCAATGGCATTTACCATCTTCACTCTACTCTTCGACTTACACCATTCAAGGATATCGCATTGATGGCTGCACTCGCCAGGCGAACTTTTGTTGGTCAATCCACAGTTGCGACTGCTCAAGAACGGAACGCTCACCCACTTGGGTATTCACAGAATTTCAAGTGCTCCGTCTCCAAAAGGCAAAGAGTGTCATATCAAATTGTATGGACATCATGTTGGATCACAAGCATGCGGCTAATGGCAATTGGAACCTTCTTTGTGCTCGCACATCACCAAGGAGCATTACTGGCAGTGGGACACAATGTCGCTAGTCTCGGGAAGTAACTTCTTGAAACACTTTCCGTTTACTTGACGTGCTCCACACCAACATAGAACCGATGAGAGGCGGAAGGGGGCGAGGCGCTGCTGCAGTCCGCTGTCGATGGGGAATTTGCTTGACAGTCGTTGTACCCAAGCGCAAGCTGATTTATTGCCTTGTCAATTGATCGGGGAGCAGCGGCAGCCTGCCACCCAGATGGTGCCCCCTTTGGGAGCAATGGGAATCCGATTTGAAAGGGATTTCTTCAACTGAAGGCTTGAACCCACAGCGCCCTGCTTTCGGGACGAGACGACAGCCCATCGAAACGGTGGGCGCCCTCGAATACTAGAATACGAAATTTAATTTGTCAATACTGCCGTAGTAAGCCCGCAACTAAACCCATATGAAGGGCCGTCACAAAAAATGAACTTAATTTTCTTAAGTGAAAAACTTCTCTCGGGATGCGGACTCTGTTTGAGTTGTCTGGGCTTTGGCTTCCGTTTGAAGTTTACTTTTTTAGTAAATTAAGTGAGGCTGTGGCACTGGCTGGAGGGGGAGGGAAGTTCATGAGATGAACATACGTCACGCCCACCGCACCACCGCGCCGAGTCGAATGGATGAAAGTATTGGCTTTCGGAAATACCTTGCATTGGTGAAAGCCACAGATCTCCGTCCGCTGGCAGCCCATCAGACGTCTGACTGGAGGAAATGAAGTTGAAGGAACAACTTTCTCGACGCTTTGTGTCCGAGTTAGCGCTGAAAGCTTGCTCTCTCTCTCCCTCTCCCCTTCGGCTCACATTGCAGAGGGAGGGAATTTCAATTTAAAAGTTTTTTTGATATAATTTTTGCCGAGTGTATTCCGTCAAAGGAATTTCGGTGGCTGAAACTAGTTAAATCAAATAACGACATAAATTCCATGGAACTGTTTCATTTGGCCGAACTTCTGGGCAAGAATTGTTTGAGGAATTGTTGGTTGGGCATGATGCAGTGGCCGTGTCCAAGGTGGCGTGTGGCTGTGGCATGGGAGTGTGGTTCTTTTGATTTTGTTTGGTTCCCGGCATAGGTAGGGCTAATTAGACCGGGAATGCTCGGTTGTGAATGTTGTGCAGAAAATTAAAGCGGTATGGATAGCAAAAGAATCCAGACAGTGAAAAATGCTGACAAACAACGTATTGCAGTGGCAGTTCTGTAATTAATCAAAGTTACTTCCAAAGAAGCGTTCGGAATTTATTTCACCAGAAGCCTTTGAATGACGGAGTCGATAAGTGGGAAGAAGTGAATAAATAACCACCTACCGAAGAATGACTACACTGTCATGCTCCAGAGCCAAGAATGCGGCTGTCCCTCTAGCCTTTTAGGCTCTTGTTCACCTTTCTAAAATGTTTGTGTCTGAAATTATTGAAGCGAGCCAATAGGTAAATTCAATTGAGGTCGCCCACGAAACAAATCGCGCACACGAGTGGACATGGACCTCAGCCAACTCGACGTACTGAATTGGAGTCATCTTATTAAAGATAGTGCGAGCTGGAGAGGGATGTTTTTTTGAAGCCTATCAGCATCCCTGATTGGTACGTCATCAGAAAAAGAAGGAGATGTAAGTCCTTCCCCAAAACACTACTCTTCTCTTCTTTACCACCATTACCAACAGTTTTAACTGGAATTCTCATTTTAGGAGAATGCTACGTTGTTCCGAGACATGATCAAATCTCTGCATGTTCAAAACGTACCATGCAGTCTCGTCGATTGCTTTTACCAATTTTTGCATTGAGACATTAGACATAGTATGTTAACTCAGGCACCATGAGTGCCTTGGCAAGTCTTAGTTTGACACTGATAACGAGTATAAGTTTGCTTATTGACAAACCTCTAAAGAACAC
>OU744316.1:104300046-104357546 GCA_916610145.1 Eristalis arbustorum | reverse complement strand
TTGTTTTAAAAATAGTCGGTATGCACTTTTTCTGATTAAGAGCGTGATATCATTTTGGACTCATTTCGCATTGAATGAGTAAAAAGGAGGGCAACTGGAAATTGACATTTCTCTTAATGTGTCGTATTATGTTGGAAATGGTGTATGTTTGCGGAGTTTGCGGAGCACTAGCTCGTTATTGGCATAGGAAGCAAGCTTGTAGATAGATCAGTGAAGGTGAAAGTTTGGTGCAGGTATCTCTACTGAAGCTCGAAGAAGTATTTATTTCGAGAAGACGGTGTTATAAACATTTTTTTCGATTTGAAACTCGTAAGTCTTTTCCAAGGGTCACCAGAGCATTTCGCTGGCTTGAACCCGCGCGGGCGCTTATACAGAACGGCGGGAGAGATCTTATACGAGCCGGCGCCGGGGTCGCCATGGACCTCAGCCAACATGATTCTCCATCTAGCCCAGTGGTGGGATAGTTGCTTCCAGCCAACTTGTTCAAGTCCTCTTCTAGCTGCATGCGGCAACGGAAGCGTGGTCTTCTTTTACAGCGTTGTCCCTCAGGTTGGAGCCGAAGACTTTCCTTGCCGGAGTATTGCTGTTCAATCGATCGACGTGACTGAGACGAGAGATTCGAAGTCGCTTAACCCGGTCGGTGTCGCTGTACAGCTCGTCGTTCAGTCTCTTCCTCCAAACACCATCCGTACATACGGCACAGAAGATAATTCGGATGAGTGAACCCCCGTCTTATCTCCGCGGTGGTGTCATTTTTGTATTAACTTCGGAGCCTAGGTAGACAAAGTCATTTACTACTTCAAAGCTATAGCTGTCTATACAGACAGCATATACTTTGTCTTACCCTCATTAACCGCACGCCCCATCTTAGCTGCTTCCTTCTCGACGTTGTTTTCTTCCGATGATGTCGATGTCATTGGCGATGATATGCGAGCAGCTGTGAAAGATCGTGGCTCTGGTGTTGACATTTGAGTTCCGCACGATCTTCTCTAGAACTATGTTAAAAAAGTAGCATGACACTGCGTCGCCTTGTCTAAATCCTTTTCTGACATCAAAGGTCTCGGTACAATCTTTACCGACCTCGACGGAACATCGGGCATTCTCCATCGTCATTCTGCGAAGACGGATGAGTTTTGCATGGATGCCAAAACTAGAAGATGCGCTGTATAACTCGTCTCTATAAATACTGCCATATGCGGCCTAAGAGTCGATGAATTGTTGGAGGGTATCAAGTTAGAACTCATAGGTCTTTTCCAAGATCTACCGTAAAGTATTTGGTCAATAGTGGATTTCGCCGGCCTAAGATCGCACTGATATTGATCAATCAGACTGGGGACTCAGTCGTTTACACAGAACGGCAGAAGAGATCTTATAGGATACATTTAGGAGACTTATCCCTATACAATTGGCACAGTTTAGAGGGTCTCCTTTCGTTAGGACCGGGCAAAACTTTCATCCTACTAGACTTTACAGATGAGTTGGTGTATGCACCTTACCAAATCATCACCAACTGCTTTGAAGAGCTCGGCAGATAGTCCATCGGCACCAGCAGCCTTGTTGGACTTTTGTTTTGCGAATGCCGTTGTCACTTCACTAAGCGGATTTCTTGTCCATCATCACCTTCATTGGAGGGATTATTCTGCCTGACAGCGGTAATTTGGCTGTCATAATTCTACTTCTAGGTTCCCATCCTTGTCCTTGCAGGCTTCCGTTCGGTTTTTGTGCGAATTGACATGTTCTTATTAACTGGTAGTAGAGTTTTCGAACATCGTTCCTGCAGTAACATCCCTCAATCTCCTCGATCGCGCGTTGGCGCCTCGGGACGTCCAAAATGCTCGCCATGTTCCTTTGGGGGTGTTAACGAGTGGGGACTGTGTGCTGGCTACGTTGAGGTTGCGCCACGTCATTGTCGATTAGCCTAAATTCGTTATTGGACATGGTGTCGTGTAACGCTACCAAAATTCATTGGTTAAAGTCACCAAGGATGATCTTGACGTAAAAGCTAGGACATTGCTCGTAGGTTTGGTCAAGGAGCTCGTAGAAGCAGTCCTTGTCATTTTTCTCCTCTGCGGCGGCGTGCGCACATATGAGGCTTGGATTCGGCTGCACCTGGTCTGTTAAGCTTCCTCACGTTGTCCGTGTTTCGTTTCCCAGAGGTAGGGTGGGAGGTAGGTGGGAGGCTTGTTGTAGTCTCTGATCCAAAGTTTCTTTTTCATGGTAGGAATGTTGGTAGCCTTCCGAAACGGGAGGGTCGGTCCTAGATTAAGCCCCTGCTGCAGAATGTGTCCAAAGGGCGCCACTATTAGGCTGTATGTCAACATGACCTGCGAATTTACAGGGATCGCTGCTGGCATCTCGCCAAGCTGAGAGCAATCAACAATTGCGCCCTGAAGGCGCAGGCCGATGCCCACCATAAAATATTTGTGGAGGCTTTATTTTAAATTGTGTTCTCCATTTATTTTGCTTCCATTTTAACTGAAATATGCATTTATTCAATTTCGGTATTGGCCTTTTAAAACCACAAAGGATAAGTGATACTGACCTTTGCTCATTTTCAGCTTCACGAAATAAACTGTTGATAATGGTCTCACCCACGTTCTTCATAACATTCAAGCGTGACTGAGCAGCAGAAGCCCTGTATCTCCTCGAGCGAATAAACATTTCCCTAGCTGAGTGTAGGCAGAGGGAAGTATGTTGACTTAGAGTAACTCCGACATCACCAATTCATCGAAAGTTCTACGCCCTCTCAAAGAGAATCCAAATGCGGCCACTCCCTCTCGTTCGGAATCTAAGTCATCGCTTGGAGTCATCTACCGAGGCACAGTTGCCAGCATCTCGAGCACGTCCACAGCGGCACTCTGTGTGCATCATGAAATTGACACCCACCACCTGCAATCCCACACGCACACACCAGAGACACCAGAAGAGATGTGTTCAGGATCTTATGTCGTACTTCAATCTCTTAAATTTTACAGCCCATCACCCTTCCCCGAGAGTACTGTTATTTGAAAGCTTGTTCACGTGTCATAATATTTTCCCAGAAACTCTGTGCCATCGTGCTCCCCCCATTTATGGCCACCCGCCTCTCATTCGTGTGTGCGTAGATACGCCCCACTCAGTCCATGCCCCAGAGGAACAATGCATCCTGCGTATTTTCAAGTTGCCAAGTTGTATTTCCGTGCGATAAGGCCGACGAGGATGGGCGCCCCATGCTTTGTTGACATGTAGTTGCTTTTTATCCAAGTGTAATCCTTGAGAAGAGGTGTTGATCCCTCGCTCTTGCAAATGAAACGCACACGATACGAAGGATAATAAATGAGTGAGCGATACCGGGAGCGAGGGATAATGACATTGAGCCGCCCAACCTCGGCAGCGCACAGCCAACGGGCGGGCAACTCTGCATTGTGCCTTGTTGATCGGGGTCCTTGGCATCGCTGCTGTGCCAGCAGTTCACGGTCCCCACACGCAGTCGGTGATGCGTGGCCAATGTAAATACCAGGCGCAGTTCGTATGCATTTCAGCCGACTTGATATATGGACGAGGCATCGCTGCAGCGCGCCACCCCTAAATGGAGGCGATTTATGGACAAAGCGGCTTGCGAGCGAGCGACCGAGAACGACAATCCTGACCGTCCTCTGATGAAGTTGCTCGCATAATGCGTGTCTGGGCTGTTGTCGGCTGTGAGGGCGGTCGACGTGGGCAACCACCTCCAGACCACTATCGCCACTAGCTATGAGTTTAAAACAATTTCTTTGGATTTATGTCTTCCTGAGAAGTGCTCGCCACGACTGCAGAGGACTGATTCCGAAAATAACTTAACTGTCTCAGGGGAGGTTGGTGGTTGGCGGTTTAAATGAGGCCTGCGGCTGTGGGTGGAACCGGTTCTAGGGTGAGGGAGGCACACGTTCAGGTCGGATAGTAGATGAAAGAAATTAAAGATCCAAATTAACAGGAAACTCCCAGCTCCCAGCTGGTCGTGGTGGATTGTGCAGCAGCCATCCATACACCATGCCGCCTCTCTCTCCTTCTGGTGATGGGGCATCTCGTCCGACGATGCTGTAGCTCGCCACAATAATTGGAAAAGTTTTCATCTCTGTGGAGATCCACAGAAAGGCGTTTTTCAATAATTCAAGTGTTCGCAGATAAATGCGAAAAGTTTTGTTTGAAAATAGATTATCACAGTGGGACCTCGGGTGGGGGTGGCCGTGGCGGTGGGACGCTCGCGCTGCTGTGTGTTACAAATCGGCCTCTGGCGGTGGTCTTTAGCCGGCGCTCATCGAAGACAACGCTAGAACTTTGACATGACTAAGAAGAGAAAACGCTCCTTATCCGTTGGTATTAGTGGGAAGATATTCTAATCATGGCGATGCCATGGTGTGGCTGAGTAAGTTTATCGTTTAGATGGCATCGCACGTGATCACGGTAATTGATGCCGGGGCAGATAGTTGCGAAGTGATTACGCTGTAATGGCTGAAAGTTACCAAGCGAGACGGCTCGGTGTGTATCATTATAAGCTGCTTTGATTTAAATGAAGCCGAATCGTGTCATCGGAGCTGGTCATGCGCTGCGTGAACTTGATTTCGTTTGAAGTCGATGTCGGTTACAGGGAATGCTGAGATTGGGTTGGGAATTGAAGTTCACTGACATCTACTTGAGTTCTAAGTGCGGGACGGCCTTGTTCGGTTGAAGATAAGAGGATTCGTGGAAAGTTGAAAGGATGGCTCGTTGGTATAGTCACAGACAAGACATCACATCGGCCGAGGGTGAAGATGACTTTGCCTGAGGGATGCAATTTTTATCGAATTTAACGAACTAAATCCTTTAGTGCAACAAAAACAGGAACAGAACTTCCAACTTTACCCGACATCATTGTGAAATGGAGGCTGGAGACAAAATTCAGCTTAGGTAAAGGACCCTATTGGCGGGAAAAGTAGTTGAAGAATAATGAGGTGAGTGTCTGAAGATACAGACGTGTACCTTCTAAGGATCGTAGACTATCCAGTTGTTATTTCTTTTCAGAGGCGTTGAAAGGCGGTCGCGATCTCAACTCATCGCCATGTTTGCCGCTTGCTTGGTGCGGTCCTTGAGATAGCAACACCATGGGTCTGACTACCGATACGCATATGTAGTGGACCATTCGGGAGACGTACTCCCCATTTGTACCGAATCGCCTTTCTACAGCAATAGTGACCCGTAGAGGCCCTTTTGACATGCTCTTAGATATTCAGCTTCCTGTTCAGTTTGGTGTTTAGTACCAAGAAGTCATGCGCTGTTGTTCACACCTAGAGATGTCCTACATGATGTGGGAGGTCAAATTTAGGAATTTTTACTTGCTACTGATAAGGACTTCGTCCATTTTTGGTCGATTAACGCGATAACGGGACCGCATTCACTGGTCCAATTTACTAGCTGGCAAAGAGCCGCTTGCATGATATCTCAGATTGTGGTTATAAACTTATCGAACGCTGCAATAGCAATGTCATCTACATGAGCGATGACCTTACACCCGGTCGTGTCTGATGTTGTTGGTAGTTCGTTCACCCAACATTCCACAAGAGAGGAGAGTGTACTCCGCCTTGTGGTGTAACTCTGCTAACAGTTCTGCCGATAGTGTTTTCATCAACCTTCGAGCTTTGAAAAGCCGATGCCACTAAGGACTGTTGCGTGCTGCTGTTGTTGCTTTCGTTTCGATGTTGTTGAAGGTCCCTCGATGTCCACAAAGGTGGCACGAGTATAGTCACGAGAAATCTTTTGGGCACCCAATCCACTTCCATGTACTCTAACTCATCAGCAGCATATTTTTCAAGAGAGATCAAGTGAGTTGTTGGACCATGTTCCAAGACCGCATCCAGGGTTTCTGAAGCAAACGCCTACCAAGTAGAATTGTAATCAGTCCGAAGAAACACAGAAATCGTACGTGCTCATTTTACTCGACCTTTTTTTTTGGTATGTCATTCGTATTGAAAGCACCACCTTTTAAGGTGAACAACGTCTGAATTGGGGAAAGACTAACTAAACACAGACACATCTAACTCCAAGACTGCCGCCCCTCACTTAACGATATGGCCAAGTATTTCAATACCCAACTTATGTGAGTGCCGTGACACTGTGACATCCCAGAGAATGGCAAAGCTTACGTACTCGCAAGAAAGGCTACAAGCTCCACACTTTTCCGGATGGTGATACGCCATAAATGCATACCGCTGCTGTAAAAAATCTACTGAAGCTGGACACGCTTGTGCAAGCAAATCATCGATGGTCCAGCCAGACCATATCAACTGGCACAGGATACCCCATAACCAAACGATTCTGGCTGGATCCCAAAATATCACTCAGATTTATCAACATGAGCAGACTTAATCGTGGAACTCTCATAGATGTTAAAACAGGTCACTGCGCAATTGTGGGTACTCTACTATAGGCCTCCATTATAACGAGAGAAGCTGCAGAGACGTGGATATGCTGGCCTAATTGTGGCTTCAACTTAACTTAACTGCGGTGACTCGCTAAGTCGCAAGCAGCCTTAGTTTTCCATATCAAAAATAACGCGCGCGTCAAGTGTCAGTTTGTAAAAAATTCAAACTCAGAAATAAATTTATAAATATTTATTCATGATAAGAAAAACGCCAGTCCGAGAGTAGTACTACCAACTTTGTGCTTTGGCCTTCGACATGCAGTTACAAATAGCGACCATTTCATTTCGACTGATACAAGTATGTGTATCCTGTACTATTTACGTGTGCTCTACTTAAAACGTCCAGGTCGGATCGTCCGAGGGCACCGTTGCAATATATTTATCTGGCCCTGAAGAAGAATTGTGGCTATTTAAAAGTTAACACGTTCTATTAACTGCTTGTCTATTAACGACCGGAAACAATAAATACGTTGGTTTCTTAACAAATTTCTTATCAGAATGACTAGGTCAGTAGGTACAATGAACAATATACACTATCTGCTGGGTGGATCACAGCATCATCGGAAGAAGTCCCATTGAGTCGAAAGAAAACTGAACAATTTTGCTAAACAGACAATTACATCTACTTAATTACTCACACATCTGAGCGGGCAGGATGATTCTTGTATCAAGTAAGAGTAAACGGATTTCACGAGTTACTCTAAGCTGTTATCGACTTTTGATATGTTGTGACTGCCCAGTCCAAGCGAGAACTTAAGTGGAGTTGCATGGGCTGTTGCTCCGGCCCATGTCTGTCTAGAAAAACTTCTCTTATTTCTATTTTTGAATCGTGAGAGAACCAACCCACTGACAAGATGAGTGATTGGCGACGAAGCTAGAGTCCATTTCGTACAAGTCTTGTAGAAGATGTACGAGACAGAACCAAATATTGTAGCATATCGTCCTCGGAGGCATTGATCAGTGGTCACATCTACCATCTGGTTTCGACCTCCTTAGCAGCATTCCATTCCGATCATATCTACATGTAAATATAAGCTCACGCTGCCCACGTGAAATATTGGCAATGATGCTGAATGACTGGCAAAGTTCATCATCCTCACAGTCGCTTGGTCCCTGTGATTGCCATTCATTTCCTTAATATTTGGCAGTTTCAAATGTCTATCCACGTTGATCCATGAGCATCTCAAAAAAAAAAAACTTCAACCGAAATATGGAATTGATACGAACGACTCCATTAAGAGGGTTGATATCTGCGTCCCAAAGAACGATCGCAAGAGCTTAAGGTCTGGCAATCATATTTTATACAAATAAAATCAGTAATTAACCCGTCTGATTCACAACTCATTCCCAAACCAAGAGAAGCGATCACGGAACTCCACTTCCGTCCATCCATCACAGCGTTCTCTCATCCTGTCACTGAAAGGCCGAAGAGAAAAAAATCATCCTCATTCCGTTTGAATTCCTTTTCCGGCGTTCCAACCAGAAGGCGCACCAGCACCAGTGCCAGCGCCAGCAAATAAACATTAATTAATGCATACCCATCTCATCATCAATCTCCTTTTTGCCACAAACACACCACCGCTCTGGCTTGGCTCGAGTTCGTTTGATGCTGTTGAGACACACTCTCCGCTCCATATCATTAACATACTAAAAACCTTTCGGCGCCCACCGTCATTCTCTTTACTATTCAGAGTTCCAATAACGGCACTAATTAATAGCCAACACACAAGGACACGACTTCACAGATGTACGTAGTGTTTCACTCCGGAGTCGGGTCCTCCGTTCCTGCCCCAGCAGTCGCCCATAAATTCATCGAGTAATCGAAATTATTACCCATCATTCGCTGCCGTAATTAATTTGCATTTCATTCGCGTTCGATTCAGCTTCCGTTCATCACACCCAAAGCCAGAGATAGTCTCAGAGGCTGTGCTTCTGGTCCAGGGAGACAGAGGAACTAGGACACCACACTACCGCGCCCGGGATGTGGATGAAAAGGAAAACCAACAGCCGTTAATCAATCGAAGCATTTTATTTAATTTATTTTAATTGTCATAGGGAGAGCGATCCTTTTTTTTTTTGGTCGTCTCTCCTCTTCTTTCCCACCCAACCACTTGCCACGAGTGGACGTACGTGTTAATGCTTCTGCTGTGCTCCGCTGTTTTTCTGCGTTGTGTACGGGATCGCATTGAAAATAAATTTTTAATATTCGTTTCCTGGCAAGGATTACAAAGGATAAAACGCAATTTAACCGGCAAAAGATGGGGCTCGTCTGTGCGAACATGTGGGCCCGGCACGACGATACTCGTCTGCTTAATACATTCATTTCATCAATCGGTGGGCGCTGTGCACCTGAAATTTCCTGGTCACTGAACATCAGATATCCTGTACATCAAATAGTCCAGTCCAGTGCAGTTCAGATCGGCCACCCCCGGGTACAGGAGTTTATTTAGTAGATTCCCTTATCCGCTCGTTGCGCGTTTTCGCTTTTTCTGTTTTGCATTATCCCTTAAAATGTTACAGGACATTGTGGCATCCTTAATTTAACAATGAACCCGAATGGACGGATGCATAGTTGAAAATATTGAAACTCACCACCTTGTTGGTGGACTCTGCTGGACGCAAAAATGTGAACACAAAACACAAAAAAAGACCGTGAAGCTGCCAGTCATGAAACGGGTAAATAAAGATGTGTGTGCACACGGCAGGCGGGTGGGTGGCACAGGCACACAACACACACACAAAACGTCGTAAAATGCGAATGCGGTACACAGCAGAAGCACCAGCAGTACACAGACCATTAATTATTTCCTCTCATGAATTTAAATACGGATTTAAATCCGCACGTAATAATTCACTGTCGTTGTAAATAAAAACAAAAAAAAAAAAAAACGGAGGAAAAACAAAAGGATATACAAAACCGGCGAAAAAAGGATGAATAAAGGGCACACAATGCGGTTCCCATACATGTGAGAGGAATTGAAAAAAGCAACAACAAAAAAAAATGGATTCTTCCCACTACCCCCGTCCACCTGCGCGCTTTACCTGAAGATAAGCGAACGAGCGGACGGGCGATAGCGAGAGTGCAGCAGTGATTTAATGGCTAAGCCGGAGCGTGCTCCATGCATGAATTTAGGGGGTCGACCGAGTTCGAATCGCGAAGGAGTCGGGCGACTGGTGAAATACATTTTTCAAGACTCGTTCACAACAAATGCTCGACGCTCTGTCAGTGGAAGCGGGGGAAAAGCTGCTGATGGTACGTTGTCAAGTACGGGCAAATGTTCCGCGTCACTTCTTTCGACTTTCTAAAGTAACGACTTCATACGTATGTGTGAAAAAATCGATGAGAATGAACATGGATCTAGATCTCAGTTTCCATCAATTCTTGTGACTTTCCTCAATATTTTTAACAATGTATTTCTAATCGGATGTTAGACTCACAACAGGGCCGTCGCTATCAATGTTGCGGCGTAGGTGAACTGTCAATATTTTGACTGCGACGAATTTCTTTTTAATATATTGCAAAATCGGAGGCAGCTGAATAAGGATCATGCCAGCTGGAGAGGCTTGTTGGCTGAGGCCCAGGTTCACCCCGGACTGCAGAAGAAGATTACTGCTGGTTAGGAAAAATTGGTTATTTGTCCTTGTTCCTTGTTTTCCAAAAGGATTGATTATTGCTATATTAATATATTAATATTAAATTATGGTTTGTAGGCATAGTGGCGTGGCATAGACAATTCTAAATGGTAACTCGAAAGAAATAAGTGAAGTAAAGCAACTCAAGCCCAATTGTATACAATAAAGGTAGAAAAAAACCAAAAGTATAACAAGCCCAGACTTCGAAGAACTTAGTGGTTACTGGATCCAAAGTCTTACCTCGTTATTAGGAACTGCTGGAAGATAATCGAAACTGGAGTACCTGCACATCTAAAAGACAATGAATTTGAATTGAATGAACGTGCATTGGTTGAAATAACTTTAATGGTTGAATCTTCATCTCAAGTTAACCGACTGCGAATCCATGTAGGATTACATCAGTATCATGGTTTTGACGTCACTCCAAGTCTAAAATGACGGCTTGAATATTGATGACGAAATAACGGCTATTCTCATTCTCGCCTGACTTTTGAGCTCTAGTTCTAGCAGTGTATAATTCCAAAAAGAAGCTGACTGTTGACGTTGCAAAGAACTTACTGCTCCAGGATGTTAAGTTTGATAACAAGAGTGCTGAAAGCGCACTTTTCTCAAAAAAGAAAATAACTCCAATCAACTGCGGTTGTCACACCTGTAAGCAGATTGGTCATTTCAGATTGATTGATCGTATTGCGATCGACGTCAGACACTCCTCCAATATTCTCGATGTGCGAACGTTCCAAGGCGCCAACATCGACTCGGACCATTTAATTGTTGTAGCCAAGTTCAGGTTGAGAATATCGAGAGAAGTACGGTGTCGAGAAAGAACACTACGGATTGACGTTGGAAAGCTACAATCTTTGCCTACCGAGTCTAACAGAAATCATGCGCGCGGTGTTACGGAAAGTCCACAATAGACCAAATTTTCGCACCCAAGAAGTGTACATCGACACTCACCATCTGTTCGTCGATTTCAAGGCCGCATATGACAGCGTGCATAGAGACGAGCTATACAAAGCCATGTCTAGTTTTGACATTCCTGCCAAACTCGTCAGGCTGTGCAGGATGACGATGGAGAACTCTCGCTGCTCCATCAAGGTCGGTAACGAACTCACCGAGACCTTCAATGTCGAAAAAGGTTTTAGCCAAGGCGACGCGCAGTCATGTGATTTCTTCAACATCGTCATGTAGAAGATCGTGCCAATTGTGCCAATTGTGCCAATAGTGTACGCCGATGACATTAACGTGATTGGCAAAACTCAGCGAGCCGTCAATGACGTAAGCGCCTAAAATGGGTCTGGCGCTGAACGAGGACAAAACGAAGTATATGTGGTCCTCAAAAAAGGACATACATCATCGACGTTTTGGACAGATCGTCACTTCACTTACCTCGGCTCCGGAGTAAATTGTACAAATAACATCAGTATTGAGATCAAGCGTAGGATAACCGCTGTTTCTTTGGGCTCAAGAGGCCATTGAGTAATAGAGCCATCTCTCGAAGAACCAAGTTGACTCTATACAAGACACTGATCATCCCAGTCCTGCTATACGGCGCGGAAGCGTGGACAATCTCGAAGAAGTCCTTGGTCTCTTTGAGAGAAAAGATCCGCATGCTATCTTTGGTCCTGTTTGGTGACGCGTTCTGGAGGAGAAGATTCAACCACGAGTTAGGCGTATACGGATCCAATGCCTACGGTGGCTAGGTCATGTAGAGCGGGTGGACACAACAGCTCGGGCCTGAAGAATCTTCGAGTCCGAACCCGTGGGGCAACGCAACAAAGGAAGCCCGCGTTTAAGGTGGTGCACCCAAGTGGAGAAGGATCTCAACCAACTTGGTGTGTGAAACTAAAGGCAGCTAGCCAGAGATCGTGTTAGTTGGAGAGGATTGTTGGCTGAGGCCCAGGTCCACCCCGGGCTGTAGCGCCAGACAAAGAAGAAGAAGAATATACTTGATGTTGATCATCCCAGACCTGTTCGCCCTTCCTGCATTTGCTGGTTCAGTTGAGAGCATCTGAAGCATGGGTACAATGTTGAAGGAAGCTTCGCAGAAGTTTCAATGTAGACAGTGATCAACGAAGTAGGCTGACGCACTCAGAAGAAAGGTAAGGTTCCAGGAAATGTAATAGGAGACGGATCTCGGGGTGATCGCTGCAAATTTGTTAGAATTTTTGCTAAATTGATACAACTGATACAGTTTTAGTGATTGGAACCTGTAATTGAAAGCTAAAGTTTGCCATATGTGGCATATGCTTGATGGTGATCCGCATACATTTCCTGTGTACCCATAACAGACTTTCGCAGCAGGTCATAACTTCAAACGCATCAGCTCAAATCCCCTGAATTCCTTCATACTTCACAGCATTCTCCAAGAATCACCAATAGAAATAAAAAACAAACACTCATATAAGTTCCACAAATTTCCATTCCCGTAACTAATTCTCAGGAAAACATATCCCTTTCTTGTGCATTTTAAAGCACGGTATCTGCTCACCCACCCGTATCCACCAAATTTGCATGTCCGCACCCAGCAACCCATCCACCCGCCACGCCGCCGTACCTTTCACAAGTTTATCCGTGCATGGGTTAACTCAAAACTCAAATGCATGTGACTTGTGTGCATAAATTTGGAGATCGTGACAGGGTGCACGATGCGTGAAAACTTTCCAGAAACAACCGAAAAGTCAAACATCAACCGAATGTCTGAAAACGTCTGCGATAGTTGTTCGTACCTCGTCGGTGCATGGATTCCATTGTTTTTCCTTCGTCATGTTTTCACGTTTTTCCTTCGTATTTTTTTTCTCTGCTGGATAACATTTACCATTTAAACGATTTGACTATACACACGTCTTTGCCGTACCTGAGTTCCCCCTAAACGTGTTGACCGCAATACTATATCCCATCTGCACTTATTCCTCTCTGTTCCCACACAGGAGCAGGCAGACACACACTCGTGCATACGTGCACCGGAAGAATTCTGTCAATGTGACTGCAAATCGAATGGGAAGCAACGGGAACCGGAGGCGAAGTCGTTTTTATTTCGCTTTTCCTTTGGATTCAACGAGCTTCCGATGCTCTGACAGCACTGACAGAAGTCATATCATCGGAAACTATGATGTTGTTCAATGTTTTATGACTCGACCAAGGATTCTCTGTTGCGAATCTGACAGGGAATTAGAGACATTTCGAGGACGGTTTACCGTGTTCCTACCGTGCAGTGGTTGAATTATGTCCAATTTTTCAATAGAGTCGGTTGATGGCTAATAAAAAATCTCTTTGGAAAGCAGTTTGTTTGTTGGAAGAAATAAAACCGTGCAGAAATGCTACTTGCTTTTAGAAGGTAACTTGAAAGATGGAGTCAAGACCCGGTGTGCTACGAGCAAAGGAGTATATTTTTCTGAGGATTAGTCGCGGGAATGGAAATTTGTGCTCTGCTGAAATTTATTTTTTTTTAATTTCTATTCGTGATTCTCGAGACAATGGTTCCACCATGCTTTTGATAATTTTACTGACACCACTTAGGCCTATTATGGCTGCTGTGTAGTCTTTCAAAGGAGCAAAGTTTTAGGCAATTTAAGGCTGTTTTCCTTCACCAGATAGGATTTGGTTCTCAGTCCTATTCCCAGGATCTGAGCTTATGGACGTCGGCGTTCGCTTCAATGCCAATCAAGATTATAATAAAATTGTCTGCCTCTTACAGAAGAACTCACTGGAATGCCATGCATAGGTACGGTGAACATTTTTGTATATCTAAAAAAGAAGACAGTCTTTAATAAACATAAACAAGATTAAAAATTAAAGTATTATTCAAACCAGTGGCGATTGCATTTTGTGCTTGAGAAATTTAGTGACTACTGTAGAATGTAAGGTTATTTGAACATTGACAGATGTCTCCCGATTTTGACAGAAAGTGAGTATTATACGTCCTCGCAATGAAATGAGTTGCTTTACGTATGCACAACGTGAGGAAATATTGGTCATTTGTTCCCAATTAGCCCAGCTATTTGGGCTACAGACAAAACATTAAAAAAAAAATACTGAAATCACATAATCACCCCTACTACTGTAAGTACGCAAGCTTATGCAAAAAGTTCGTGCGACTAGTGTGCTAGTGGACAGCACACATGATCTCCGTTTTAGTATGGAGTGTAGTAAGTGCATGGACTAGGCACTTGAACAACGTTGTACTTCATAATTAATGGGAAAAATAAATAATTTCGTTAATTTTATTACAATTTTAAGAAGAAACATTTACTTGTGCCGCTCTGTACTTCACTGTGCAGATCAGGGACAATTTAGTACAAATAAATATACTGTTCAAATATATGCTGAAAAAAGGACTATTCTCTAAAAAAGACGGATGGCCACTGTAGGCATAGAGCTGCTTTGGACACTATTTGGGGTTGTCAAATCACTCCCGTGGTCCACCACATTTTCCTCTGCTTATAATGGAAATGCAACCGGCATTTGGTCAAATTTAATGACAATTATTTTAGCTAACAGATTTTGCGCTATCGAAATAACTTCGATTTTATGCCGATTTATGAACCAGCTGGCTATCATCTTAGGGTTTTATTTATTTTACACTTTTTAGTTGAACGTCATAGGTTTCATTAACAAACACTGAGAAATGTGATGGACAGAGTATTGAACCCTGGGGTACACAATCCGGTCGATAACATTCAACGAAATTTGCTGGCCTGAGGAACTTGGAGGACAACTATAAATGTGGAAGGGATTTTCAGTCCAATGCCGAGTCCAGGAATCGAACCTAGACACCAAATGTTCAAGTTCGTGGGAGGATACACAATTAAAGGATGTCCCAATAGTTAACCTTATGTACATAACTTAGCTGTTCCTTCAAACTTATATCGAATTTACAACATTCTCGGTTTGTACTAGGTATTGAGAGGTGACTCATTTTAACGGCTGGTGCAACAACTTGAATAAGGAAATGCAGGAAAGTCTGGAAAATATCATTTCAACTACACCATCGGATTCCACAATAAGCTGAATTGCCTGATCAGACTGATCATACAAAATCGGCAGTTCACTGATTATTTTTCAATTAATTCACTCTATACCTAGGAGGCATCTTCTAGAATTGACTCATGAGTTTTTTTTTTCATTTTCGCCGGTAGTTAAAAAAAAATAAATATTTTCGGTCCTGCTTTGTGTCCAGATTCAAGAAATGCAATTATTTTTTTAGGGCGCACTGGTGGAGAGTTAGTTAAGGTTAGATTATTGTGGTGCCAGAAAAATTGCCAAGATGCTTAAACCATGGTTGGTACATTGTGATACCCAATGCTGTTAATATGATCCCAACGACAAACGGTGTGTAAAATATTGATATTGCAAATCAGAAAAATTATCGCCGAATAAAGGAATAAAGTTGGCATAAAACTGTAGGTCCCTTCCACTCGTGAGAGAACAATAGCACGCACAACATTAGTGGTTGCTGACAAGCTAGGCCCTGACCCTCTACGGGCTGTCGCGCCACCCATATCATTATTATTATGGAATTCCTTGTGGCAATGCGGTTTAATGTTACATAATTAATTCATAATTCGAATCACTAATAGATAATTATTGCAATAAATAATTACATATATATTAACTTAAAAAACACTTATTTGATCTCAAGCACGCTGACTGGACCTGGACCAGAGCATATTAACTTTTGCTTTCACTGAGATTCGAACCCAGAACCCTATAACAAAAGGCAGGCAATCAATAAATTGCCCCATCCAGCGCTAGGTATGCGAGGTATAATATGTCAATTTCAACCCCTGCCTCTAAGCTTCTTCCATACCAAGCTCACATCGTTTAAATAAGGATTCCAGCTTCACACCAAATTAAAGCAAGGACGAAAATAAAATCGCAAAGCTACACGTCGCTGTAATATGCGTCAGCACTGGAAGAACATTTTTTAGCCAAATATCACCAAGCCCGAATGTTTTCCTTTCATTTTTTTTGCTTCCTGCTTCTCCTTCGCCGATATTTCCCTTAGCTGCGTCATTTTATTTCAGTATGCTTATGAAAACAAGATCCCTCATTCCGTGCGACGTGCGGCACCCCAGCGACGCACACCTTCCCGAGTGCAGGTGATGTAGAATGTAGTGTGTGTAGCGCGCACTCTGCAAAAAATTGGTAAATGGATGAAGAAATGAACATAAAAAAGGCATTACTCGCTTGTCTTCATTTTTTCCCATAGTGTTGGAATAAATTTATTTTTAATAGGGAATAAAAAGTTTTCTTTTCAGTTTATCCTTCGGTCCCCTCGCACGCTCCCATCGAGCTGTGCGCACTGTGCCAGCGTGCCACTGTTTGACTTTCCATTATACCTGGCTTCAGGCTATTTGAGCTTGCAGGTAATTGAAGTCAGCACCGTGTGCCTAAGTGTGTGCGCGTATTGTTTGTGTGAGCTTGTGCGAAAGAATAACAGGCGCCGAACGAGAAAGTGTTTTACTTATGAATTTTTAAAAGCAAAATTCCACTTAAGGCTTACCCAAGAAAAAGGTTAACCCAAAGTATTGTGTATCGAAGAGGTATACAAACATACGTGTTTTTTTCTCTTCCCGGGCGGCGGTTGGAGGTCGTATGCTGGGGCTGCTTTCGAAACGTAGATGTGCTTGAATGATAGTAAGACTAATGCAGACGGAGGATATGGTTGTGGGGATTTATGTTTCGGCAACGTACACGTGCACGTTCACGTACACCGGTGACTGGTCTTTGCCCGTATGCCGGAGATATTAAAGAGCAATGAAATAATTCAATGGGTCAAAGATTGCCGAGGTGGAGGTGGACTGGTGGAAAGTGGTCTGTGCTGTGAACAACAGGTTTAAACAGCTTGGAGCAGTTCCCATGAAATAGAATTTAATAGAATCCTTATGGCACACATCCGGACGAGTCTTACGGTGTTAAGTCATCCGATTGGTAGTTTTGGTTCTGCACTCAACAGACTAGAGTGCTCGTGCATACATCGACGCCGAGGGTGTTTGAGGCCCAATTCCAACCTCAACCAGTAAGGAGCTTAAGGAAGCATTAAACCTTCTGGTAGAAGGTCATTTGTTGTGTGATTCCGAGTGGAAATTTTAATGAAATATATTCACGATAAGGATTTCGATATAATTGTTTATTTCAGTGCAGTGCATGGACATCGCCATTGTGAATGGCCCTCATTCGTGTGTCCATAATATGGCAAATGTGAATTTTTAAAGCGACCGAAGTCTGCTAACTTAACACAATATTTCGTGTTCAGGAACAAGCAGAGGGGGAAGTAGCTATTTACACTGATGATTCAAAGCCAAACGCTAGTTCATATGTAATTGTCCTCGGTGAGGGGATGACTGCAGAACTCGCGTTGAGGGACCCTAGGGTAGGTAGGTAGGTATGTCTGATTGGCCAGATCGCTGGGAGAAATTGCCTCTCTTAGATCTTAAAGGTACATTGTGCTGTCAATTAAGTCGGATGCGGTGTTTTTTTCAATAATGGTTAATTATTTCATCAACCGAACAGATTGCTGAAAGTTTTTTTTACAGTATAATTACTATATAATGTCTTCCTAAGTACATACACTCACAAAAGGCGTGTTTTTTGACTACTCAGTAATCATTCTCAATAAAACGCTCTTTTACTAAGCTAAATTTTTCTTCTGAAAGTAGGTGCGTGTGCTTGCGATCCCCTGATCAATCAACCGTCAAATAGATTGATCACATTGTGATCGACGTCAGACACTCCTCAAATATTCTCGATGTCCGAACGTTCCGCGGAGCCAACATCGACTCGGACCATTTTCTTGTTGTAACCAAGTTAAGGATAAGGATATCGAGAGAAGTACGGTGTCGAGACAGGACACTACGGCTTGACTTCGCTGCCACTGATGTATTGGGTTATACGAAACCTCTAACGATAAACCCATGGTTTGACGACGAGTGCTGGCAGATACATGCAGCCAATCAGCAAGCCTACAAGGCACCGCTGCATCGAACAACGAGAGCTGTTCGTAAGCTCTACGAACAGAAGAGGAGGGAAGAGAACCGGCTAATCGAAAGGAAAAAGAAATAGCATTAGAAGCGCGCGATCGAGGAGATGGAGAGGTGTTACGACAGGAAACAGTTCCGAAAAATTTACCAAAAGGTAAAAGAAGTATCCGGAAGGTAAAGACCACGGACCAAATCCTACAGGGACGAAAATGGACAGCTAGTAGTAGAGTCGCAGTCGATGCTGAGAAATTGGAAAAAAATTACGTCTGTAGACTGTAGCTCAGATTATGGAGACCGAGCATCCGTGAAATATCTCTGGTGCACTCGGTAACCCGCTATTGGATACCCGACCATCCTGGAATCCAAGTAAAATGAAATGGCGGGCAGCCTCTCGAGAAAGAGATCGCAGTTGAGGAACCCAACCAAACCGACTCATGTGAGCATACGCCGCTCAACTCAATATCGCAAAAACTATGATACGAGGCCCTGTATAGAGCCGGAAGTCGAAATCGTGTTTTGTGTAGTGTGGAACAAAGTTGATTTTCTATGTTCCACTCCAAGAGATCAGGCTCATTGATTGGCCTAAAGCGCAGAGATGTACGAATATTAATTGGAGACCTCGCAGCTTACACGCCATAGGTAGACATGCAATGTGTCTGAACATACCTCATAACAGTCTTGCATAAGCTACAGATATGAGGATAAAGCAGAGTCCAAGCACTTCCTCGTAGAGTTGGATTACTTGGCGGTGATGAACTGAACATTTTCCTAAGATTCATATGCGGCCCTGGGTGCATTAAGGACTAAAGTATGGAGTTCTGGCGGTAGTAATCTATGCCAAACAAGGGCACAATCTCCCAATACGTTGGCCTAGAAAAAGGTTCATTTTTTAGTGATTCAGACACACTCATATATTAAGACAATTTATTTACTTTCAATAGTCATCAGCGTGCTGAGAGCAATTGTCGCACGTAAAAGTGTAACATATTGGACAGAACGTGACGTTATTACGAAGCACAAAGCATTGCTTCATTAGCAGTATGCGGCATTTATGGACACAAGACAGAACATATAATAAAGGCGTAAAGTAGTCAGATTGATGATGATTTGTAGTCGCCATATGGGCTGTCTAATCACTTTAACTTATGTGTGAGAGATCGACTGAAAATCGTATGGACGAGTGCCATTCTCCTCTATTTCAATTCAGCTTTAGGCGAGAGTGTAAGCGCGTTTATCTGCAGTTTTCTGTTCTGGGTTGGTTTTAGGGAATTTTTATTCAAAGAGTTTTCTGCATGGTAGATCACAAAATGTTAAAGTTTCATTAGTGTAAGAACAAATTATTTTGGGATGCCTCAGGTGTCTGTTTTGGGGCCGATTCTTTTGCTAGTCTACATTAATTGCTTCTTTCTTCAGTCTTTTGCAGGTAAAGTAACAGCCTTTGCTGACCAACCTGCTACACAGTTCGTAGAGCTTTGTTGGCCCTTTTAATCTCGTGCTCTAAATTAATTTTGATGTCCATCTCCTAAGATTATGACTTGGTAAACATAAGCATTTAATTATACATATATCAAAATGCTCAATGAAACATAGATTGTTGTTTACAATTTATGCGACGAGAAAGAGATATGGGACGAGGGAGTTAGTTCTAAGACTTGGGAACAACTAGCCATAAAGCTGAGGTCCACCACACGCATCACAAATAACAGGACAGGCTTTAGCGGGCCGGAGATGTGGTGTCCATCCGCTCTACATAACCTAGCCATATGAAGCGTTGCATCCGAAGATGCTCAACTAGGTCGCTCTACAGCCCGTACAGTTCGTGGTCAAATATTCTCCTCCGAACTTCTTTCAAAGAGACCAAGGACGTCTTCATCCGCTTTCGAGATTGTCCATTCTCCGCGCCATATAGCAGGACTGGAGACCAATTTTAGCCGCTTCCGTCTCAATGTTAGCAGAATGCCTCATTGACGGCTCATCGGCATATGCTAAAAATTGTACAGACTTCTAGAAAATAGTGCCGCCCCTAGTGTTGTATGTTTTCCACGATCTTCTGTAGGACGATGTTAAAGAAATCACATGACAGCGCGTCGCCCGGTCTAAGACCCTTTTTGACATTGAAGGTACCGGTGAGTTCCTTACCGACCTTGATGGAGCAGCGAAAGTTCTCCAACGTCATCCTGCACAACCTTTCGAGTTTGACGGGAATGTCAAAACTAGACATGGCTCTGTATAGCTCGTCTCTATGAACGCTGTCATATGCGGCCTTCGATTTGTATTTCTTGGGTATTTTCCTGTAATGTTAAGATCTGGTTTATTGTGGACTTTCCTGGCCTGAAGCCATACTGATACCGACCTATCAGATTATTAACGAACGGCTTCATTCTAGTACACAAAACGGCAGAGATCTTATACGCGATGTTAAGGAGACTGATCCCTCGATAGTTGACGCAGTCAAACGGGTCTCCTTTCTTGTGGATCGGGCAAACGATAATGAGATTCCAATCGTCGGGCATGCTTTCCTCAGACCATATCTTGCAGATGAGCTGGTGCATGCGCCCTACCAGATCATCTCCAGCTGCCTTAAATATTTCAGCGGGCAAACCGTCCGCTCCAGCAGCTCTGTCGGACTTCAGTCTTGATATTGCTATCTTGACCTCGTCTAAGTCTGGGGGACGGAATTCTCGTTTGTCCAGATTTAGTATAACATTTTGCCTAACAGCGGTATTTTGGTTCTCGTCGTTCGACGTCCATTGAATTAGATATCAAAATACTCAAATTTCAAAAATAAGTGACATTTAATTCTCAAAGCAAAGAAAATACACAAATAATGGATAGCCAAACAAATAAAATGAATGACTTGGTATTTTATAAATTTGCACAAGTAACATCAACAAGTAAGCACTTACAAGTGTCAAATAATAGACTGATACCGACATTAAATAAACAAATTGTTTTCTCTGGCGCCATCTGAGATGAATGAGATTTTTCAATGCATTTGACTGTGTAGTTTATATTCAGTAAGTTGTTTTGTTGTTGCTTCATGTGTAAAATCTTACTTTGCTGAGTACTTAGTAGTGAAAAAACACGCCTTATAAAACAAGGCACCAAACGTTTCACTTGACTTTAATTTCGTCTTCCATGCCAACAAATGTCAAGCTGCAGCTTGTCCTCTAACCTCTACTAAGTATATGTTCTCTAAAGCTGCTGCATGTGCGCCTAGCTGTTTTCAAAACGATATCGTCGAAAATATTAATTAGTTTAGTGACATTGTGAACTTGAACAAGTACTTTCGCTCAGATTCGGCAATAATAACACTTTGAGAACTGTACATGGTACATCGGCATGCATATGCCGCTAAAATATGGTTGAGAGATCTGGGGAGCAGCGCTCAAAACTTTACCTCCTACTTGTACTGCTCGAAATACTTGTGGCATTCCTCATTGCACTGATCACATGGCCTCAACATTTTGCCTTTCCACTGGCATGTCTTTTTATGGGAAGTGATTATCTACGGAGAACAATATCTAATGGCCGAGGACTTCGTTCTTGGCAAATATCCTTGAGAGACGTCTATTTCATCGTTTGCGTTATTCATTTACTTTCCTGTTACTATTCACGTATTCAGAACAGCATGATCGCCCTCTTTCCATGTTGTAAGCAACTGGATGCACTCAATGTGGGCGACGTTATTAATAATTCGCTTGAGCCAAGATATTGCAAGGCCCTGTAGGTGGAATATTTTTGTTCACCAACCCTACGTAACTTACTTTGCATTTTTATCCATTTAATCTTAAATCACGTGTTCGTGTCAGGGAAGTCAATATTTGTACACTTCGGGAAATTCAAGAATCGTCACCTATTCGGCAATTTCATGTCAGTATCTATTACACAGTGATGACATGTAAATGACATGACGACGGAGAGCTCTTTCTACTCCATCAATGTCGTAAGTTACTTACTGGGATTTCTGTCAGGTATTTTTGAGAATAATACTTGAAACGACTGCACCATGCTCCCTGCCAGTGCTGGCGTGTTGTTTTTGACATGATTTTCGAAAGCCATCTATCATAGAGTGCTTTGCTTGCAAGGAATATGTGTCCGATAAGATGGAAGTGCATGCATGCTCCATGAAAAGTACATTTTGATGCTTTTAGCCGTATCGAGAATCGAAAGATGTTGGTCTTCGTCTGTGTTTTCTTCAACTGGTGCTGCAGTGGGTGTTGGACCTGACTTCCTTGCTAAGTCTTTCCAGCTGGCAAGCTTTTTTGCCAGTTGTCTCCATTTCGCATGTCGAGCTTGTTTGACGTCTTTCCCCACTTGTGTGTATCGGTTTCTTGAACGTCCTCTATTGCCTTATCCAACGTATGCGGAGTCAGAGACAAAGATGTTTGTGCCCATTGACTCAAACGTTTTGAGAAACTAACATCTGCGCAGTACACACCCTATGAAATACTACGCAGTATAGCTATCGGCAAACATTGTTACCTTAAACCTATTGTATTCCTTAGGTCTATCCACACTGAATTTACGGAGAGTAACGTTAACTTATGCAACCGAATGAGCACAACGAGGTTATTTCCATGCTATGACCAAATTTGTTTTCGTTAAATTTATCTTATTTATGAAGTTGATCGAAATCTATCGCATTTAACGTTTATATTCTTACTTTTCGTTTACTTATGTCAATTTGAACGTATGTATACCTACGGAAGGAGCTCAGAGAGATAAAATACTGCTTGGAGTATAGGTGGTGACCCGTGGCGTTATGGGTATGTACGTTAACCCTTAAACGACAAAAATAGTTTTCACTGCTTGACCTCTATCGTGTCACTGACGATGCTCATGGAGTACCCACCAATCATCTTAAGTGGGCGTAAGCCTAGCACTAGAGATCTTCAGGTCACTCGATCCTCCGTCATCGACTCTAACTCATCAGAATTTATGACCAGGCGCACCAAGAATGTTTTTGGACTTTGGCCACGTACTTAGTCCTGGGTATGCCAAGGGAACGCCTTCCTGATTTAGTCGCACCTGAAACACGCCTCGAAAGACATGAGTGCCACGACATTAGCGCCACGCATTGAAACCTCGAGGCATTGCTCTTTCTATTGGGAGAAGTAACTGTTCAACATTTAGTTTCCTGAGAACTGCCGTGTTGCTCACTCTATCCCGACGAGTACCTTCACAACAGCACGAAGTAATCCATAGATGACAGTTGGAAGAAATACTGAATTGAAAACCGCTAGCTGGGCTTTAACACTAAGCTCGGCCATTCTGATTACAAATCTTCCAAACTATTTCAATATGGATCTAGTGGAAAAGGCCACGAGATTGCTGAACTTCACCACTTGCTTAAATGGCATTCCATTTACTGGAGAATGCATAGAACGAGCGTTTTGAAAATTACAAAGAACCAGCCCGTATCTTCAACCCTTGCTATTCTCCTTCCGACGTTAACTTTTGTTTTTCTCCCTGTTTCGCAAAGCATGTGATGGAAGATATCGTTAGCTTTCATTTCATAGTTTGAACAGTGCCTTACAAATGGACGTGCTTCCGGTGCAATTACAATAATTTAGCCCGCGCTTCTTTCGACTTTTATCTGTTTCGTTCACTTTAAAGTCTGATTTTGTTTCCCATAGTTTTAGCGCCCGAGACGAAGGCACTCAAGTATTACGATAATCGGAAGAAAAAGTCTTCTGTTTTCGTGAATTTCGATTTAAGGAGAAAATCTAAATATAAGCTCTGTGGCATCTTCAGAGGCAAGACTCGTTCCAAAAAGGGGGCAAGAAGCAGTAAGAAGAAGTAGTTGACAAAACTCTGGTTCCATGAAACTTCGGCCTCGAGCTTGTGGAAGTGAAGAACATAGGATGGTCCCCACCTAGAAAACAATGTTCCTCCCCATCTACGATCCAATAAAATTCGCATACGAGCCAGAAGCCCTCTTCTTGTCTAGCTCCCTTTCACAGCGAATGTCCTTCATGTTATTCGACTCGAACACCACAAAGGCAACATTTCAAGTCCCACATGCCGTCGTGATGAAAAAGCTCGCAAGCCAACCATCCCTTTAAGGTGAATACCTAGCTCAGTCCCAATCAATCATGCGAAATGATTCTCATTCAAATTACTCATTCGCATCTTCATCTTTTCACTCTAGCAGACTTCCATCGGCAAGATACACGCTGACAAGGTCATTGAGAGTTGATTGCAGTTCAGACAAGGGTACATCCTCAATTTCCATTTCCCACCCACTCCATCAATCAGTCTATCGTTCGTTTTCCTCTCGGTCTGGCAGAAGGGCAAACTTTCTTATTTATCGATATCGACACAATGAAGACGGCTCCCCGGCCCGCACTCCAGCTGTCGAACGTCTCATTGTTATGCAAATCGAATAGTTCTATCCGAATCCTACATCAGTTTCATTAACATCGCCCAAGAGGCGACCGACGACGGGCTACCTGTCTAGACGATGGAATGTAAATTCATTCCCATCAGGGACACCCCTTGGCTAGCACTCACCCTCCCACTGGCATGGCGCATGGGGTCGTCCGTTCGATGGTTTCTTTTTCTTTCTTCAATTATCAATCCTTGCGCCGGAACAATGCTGGGGAAGTCGCAGTCATAAAGCAACCCCCGTGGGGGCTGTTCGCTCCATCCCCTCAGCCCAGGACTGAGGGCAAACATTGATTTTGATTGATCCTATAATCCACGCGTGAGACTTCTGCTTCTGTGTCAGTAGGCATCGTAATGACATCTTCAGCGCCACATGTGCTGGTGAGTATCCGAGAGCACGGCTGCCATACTGCCACAAGTGGGTCAATAAATGGACGTTGTGAGTCGTTTCGATACATGCTGAGCATAAAGTCGAACATTAAGTAAATTGATGTTGCGCTTCCTTTGGGAAGGATTTTCGGTTGGGCATGGGCGAGTGGAGGGCATGTACGTACTTGGCTGCATATGCTCCATGTGAACGGAATGAAGGACTAACTGCACTTATTCTGCCGCATGATGTTCATGGAATTGTCTCAGTTTATCGTTCAGGGTTTTATTGGCTCGGCTGGGTGTTGCGTACGATTTTCATTTATGGCCAACATAAGCCGACAAAACGCTGAAATGAGTTTGAGAACTGTGCACTCAACAGAAATCTGTCAGGGAGCACTTTCCGATACGTACGCATTCAAATTTTTGAAGTGCCACTGATGTCGTGTCGAGCCGGGTGAATAGGCCGGGAGTAGATGATGATTTTTTTATTGCGAGAAATTTTGAGGGACATTAGAGGCGAGTGGTAAGTCCTTTGCATGGAGTTTAGTATCTCGGGTGGACCTAGACAGACGGTGGAAAGCGGGTTTGGATCGAATTTACGGTTTGTTGACGCTTGGAGTTCTTGGTGAGGAGGAAGTATGAGAATATCGGTGGGTTTTGTTAGGTTAGAGTGGCTGACTGCAAAAAGACTTGGGTCTATGAACCAGAGAGCTAGGGCAACAATCTTTGGACAATAGATTGAAGGCATCTGGGTGCCAATGGAAACGCAAAAAAGGATAACCACACTGCTAGCGATGCTCCTTGATAATGACGGAATAACATTATCACATGCCGACTTCTTCTTCTTTGATTGGCCCTACAGTCCGAGTGGACCTGGGCCTCAACCAACATGCCTCTCCAGCCAGCACGATCTTTCGACGGCTGGCTCTAGCTGCGTACCCCGAGTTGGTTGTCCTTTTCCATTTGTCATCTCGTGCGAGGACATCCTCTGTTGCGCTGTCCCAGTGGCACGGTATCTTCGGGCCGGAGCTGTGGTGTCCATCCGCTCTACATGACCTAGCCACTTAAACGCTGGATCTGAAGACGCTTAACTAGGTGCACGCCGCTATACATCCCGTAAATTTTGTGGTTGAATCTTCTGCTTCAGGCGCCATGACCGTAAACAGGACCAAAGATGGCACGTACAACTTGTATCTCAACACGACCGAATCGAATTTGTATGTCCTTTCATGATGACAGCATGTATCTTGTTTTGCCCTGGTATCGTAGTACCCTTTTCAGCAGCTTCTGCTTCCATTCCAATAAACGCCTGATTGACGGGTCGCTGTGTGCGTTTAATCATTTAAATGTCTGCTGTCTGGGTGTAAGCAAGCAGTTGAACGAACTTTTGGTAGATCGTGCCTCGGGTTTTTAGGTTTAAGTTTTGCACGATGTTCTCCAGTATGATATTGACAGCATGTCGCCTTGCTTAAAACCTTTTTGACTTTCAAAGTCTCGGTGAGTTCGTTACCGACCTTAATGAAGCAGCGAGAATTCTCCATCGTCATCCAGCACAACTTGACGAGTTTGGCAGGAATGTTAAAACTAGACATGGCGTTGTATAGCTCGCCTCTGTGCGGCCTTGAAATCGATCAACAGATGGTAAGTGTCGATCTACATCTCTCGAGTTTTTTTCCAGGATCTGCCGAAGTGTGAATATTTGGTCGGTGGTAGACTTCCCAGACCTGAAACTGTTAAGGTCCTATCAGGTTGTTGACAAATGGCTTGAGGCATTCACACAAAACGGAAGAGAGGATGTTGTACGATGATGCTATGTTGAAGAGGCTGATCCCTGTATAGTTGGCGCAGTCAAAGGAGTCGCCTTTCTTGTGGACGGGACAAGCGACGCTGAGAGTCCTGCTTTCCTGCGGTCATATCCTACATATGAGCTGGTGCATGCGCTCAACCAGATCATGTCCAGCTGCTTTAAACATTCCGTCCGTCCAAATCAATTCTTGTTCATCATCGTCCAAATTGAGTGAAATATGCCGGCGTGCGAAACAACAATGGTATGGAACTAGAGTAATTTTGTGTACTGTTAGGGTTTCGTCGGCGGAAAAAGTGTTCGCATATCCAATCAGATTTGGTCTCTAGTGGGTGTTTAAAATTTTAGGAAGGCAGCGCCTGACACGGAAGGCAGGTAGACGAAAGGAAAGAGGGAAAGCTCACGGTTGGGTGCCTCATGGCGAGTTATCCGAATCGGTAAAGAGAGCTACAATATACTAGCGAAGGGGGACATGCGGACTATAGAGAGCTCAGTCGAAGCCCGAAACCGAGTGAGGTCAGAGCGTGTAAGCGATATCCAGTCAGGAGCGCGGTTCAGACAACAGGAAATTTGAATAAAATATCGTATTAAGTGACGAGGTAACGAAGAACGGCCGGACAGGGGCACTGCAGCGACTCACCAAGCACAGCAACGCAGGGGCAGTACACCCGGTACATACGGCGCCAAAGAGGCTAGAGAACAGCCAGGTATCTGTTATGGAAAACAGTCGGAGACGTTGGCGCCGAGTCATGTAGATGAAGTAAGCAGTGGTCTGACTGGCACTAGGGCGAAAAAAATATTAAACAGAATAAACATTGTAAATTAGTCTTAAGTCTGAAGCAAGAAGTGAGACAATAAAGTGGCTTAGCCTCCGAAAATATTTTTTTAATAAATTTAACATAATAACAATTTAACTTATATTACCGAAGTACGTGTTATACTTTCTTTGACAAGCGGTGAAGCTAGTGAATGATCGCCAGAGAGTTGCTGAAGCGCGGTGCGTCGAATTAAATAACAACCGTATCACTGTAGTTCAGGTTCGATCCCTGTCGGGTACAATTCGTGTCAGTTATTTTTTCTTGACAAGTCTTTTGCCGGGAGCGGGCATTACTTTGCAATTATTTTGTTTTTAAAGTACGGATGAATTGGGTAGTACGTCAGTTTGAAATTGTATTAACCATGAAAAATAATTTTAAGTAAACTATTGTAAGAGTCCGAATTGCTTTGTTTTCTTTGCTGCTACTGCATGTGACGAAGACAGCTTGGCCTTGATGACTGGAAGCAGCGTGCCAAGGACCGTCACCGGTGGAAGGCAGTAATTACTCGGGTGCGGACCCTGTATGGGTCGCCGGCTCTATAAGAAAAAAGTTGGTATGTGCGCATTGTTCTACCGGCTAGTAGGACAAGCTGGACGCCTGCGTCGTATAGACTAATTCGTGCTAGGTCGTACAAATGTGAACGCCTCTTACGACGGTCGTATGGGCAGTGGTACGACCGCAGTGCAAATTTTCATCCACTTTTTAGATTCCAACGAGTGAGCATCAGCGGTTAAATGAAAATGATAAATTTTCTCGATACAGTTTAGGGTCGTGGGTTTTTTCGGGACATCATTATCAATGAAAGAAGAACATGCCCTCCGATGTTGATGGTTCGAAGCTATCCTATGAAGTCCGTCTATAGCGCAGGTCTTTTGGTCTTTTTTCTCCTCGCAGTTTTTCTATTGCGCCAGCATTTTCAGAGTAAATGCCACAATTCACTGCAGTTAAGCCTGAGTGGATATGTTTATAATTTACTGACTAACAGCCCTCATATGTCTAGCACTGCGAACAATGCGTACATTTTATTTAACAACGATTATCTGCGTTACTTCCTGATGATAAAATGCAAGAGGTCACTTAAGGTTAAGACTACAAATGTTGCACAAGGGGACCTGCCCTGAAGAAGCCCATCCGCTTTAATAGATTTGATTGCAAACTGGTATCAACTAATCTTAAATGATTCTACCCATTAGAGAACCCAGCTCTGATTCATCTCCTCATCCAACCAACACATTAAAGTGATTCCCAAGCGGCAGCAGCATTTCCGAATTCCACTCAACTAATCACATCATTCAGAGTTGGAAACCAATCAACTGGCAGACCCTGCCAACACAACCGCCGGCATGGGGCAACAATTTGCTTAAGACCTGTCCATCCCACTGCACGGAAGCATCGTATTCCAATTCTAGAAATGAAATTGGAACTTTAATACGTCGTCATACCCTCTATCACTGGTGACTGGTGAGTTGTCAAAGTCGCATGTACTCCGCACATGCAATTCCGTTCAAGTGCACACACAGCCACCGATCGCACATATCGCATCCATCAAGTGTCCTCAAGGAGCACCTGCACCTCCACCCTGCAGCAGCAGTCGGCAGCGGAGCTGAAGCAGCCAAGCGCACACCGCAGCAGTAAACGTGTAAATCGAGTTAGAAAAATTTTGCTCAACTTCTCATGCATGGATGAAGCCCTCAAGAGGCACCACTTGGTTGTGCACACACATGCACCTCCATGTGACCGTGGCGCACATACCGCAACCGCTGCCTCCGCCACCACCTCCCTGCTACCGTCATCGTCTCATTGATCCGACCAAGTCTTCCTTCTGCGCGAAAGATTAAAAATGCAATTACATCCATGTTAGTGTGTACACAGCAGCGCAAAGTTTCCCCGCAGCCACAGATTCTACATGCGTCCCCCCACCTCACGCGAGGGGTGGCGACGGTGCCACACTGTCATTGCATTCGGTTGTACACATGATCGAACAGGATTTTCTGCTGTTTTCCAACATCCATCGTCCCTCGACGCTGGAGAAGAACAACAACAAAGAAGTTTTAAAAAAAACTCCTCCTCCTCCATGGAGGACTCGGAAAAGTGTGCAAAAAAAGCAAGTCGAAAGGAAAATTCGACAACAACTTCTCTGTGTGTGCCCGCCATAAACGGCATCCGGAGACCGGACGGGACGCGACGGAACGTTGCCGTGGTCATGGTGCAGTGAGGCAGTGGCTGCAGGAGTGCCAGCGCCATCACCAGAGCACCACCGTGCTGGCAAAGCATTCAATTACCAACTTCGCAGGTAACAAGACTTGAGGCAGGCTGCAGCAGAAGATTCGTGCGGCAGCAGTCACCGTGCAAGTGGCCGGGCAATGACAGTAACCGTAACACAAATTGCGCAACAGAGCCACTGGCCACCAGATGCGAGAGTAGCACGAGAGGAATTCCCTCCGCCAACAACCCTGACTGTCTGACGGTGGCTTTTGGCTCGGGTGGAATCATCTGGTGCCATTGTTCCAAATGGAAACATCCACAACCATCATCGTTATCATCATCGCCGATGTGACAGTGAAGTGCACAGCACTTGGCGAGCACGCGGGGCCACCGGCTGCACGAACGCTCCGAAAGGGCAACGGGGCAAGCTATAAAACAGAAGGAGGATATTTGTTTTTCCTGCGGAATTATTCGCTTTTCGTATGTGTCAGTGGTTCAAAATCCTATTTCGGTTGAGGGCCATTACGGACGTGAGGACCTTGTATGTACGCGCCCGTGAGTGGATTGTTATTAGTAAGTTATTTCGAGGACCGTTCCCCGGGGACTGGAGGACCTGAGGACCGTGTAAAAAATTACGTTAACCAGATCGCTCGTCGGGCGTGCACCACGTTGTTCAGCCTGCTTCTGCTTGTGTACGGCTGGTTTTGCTAGTTTTGCCCGTTTTTGCAGGCTCCACTTGAGATTAGTTTTCTGTGTCGGAATGCCTACGGTAAGTGGGAGCTGCAACTGTTGGCCGAGTGGGATAATAAGTGGGAGTGATGGATTTCCAAATTAATAAGTGCCAGATATGTGAAGCTGCGCGTGGATGTGGGGGAAAATGAACGAAATTGGATCAGGTTTGACCTGCTTCTGGAGCATGCCTCGTGGGTGGCGTTGAGCACTTGACAATTGTGTGAAAAGGATTGGGTTGTGGTCGAAGTCATTGCACATTTTCTGTTTGCACTTTTTGGGGTATTGGCTTTAGTTTGGGTTGTTTATGATATGCAACTTGCGTCAGGAGGTGTAACGACTTGGAGTGCGGTTATCTGTTCGATGCAGTAGACCCATTTCTTCTTAGACAAAGCTCATATAAACAGCTGAATGAAGTGACGTCTGTTCGTGTTGCCTGTGCTTGAATGCATTTTTTGACAGTCGACTTCATACAGAATGGTTAGGCAGTAGTGGCTGACTGCTAAGGGCAGGCCAGGGTGGGCCCATTGTGATACCACGCAAACTCGACTTCTTCTAACACTGGAACCAGTTGGTGCTTCTAGTGAAGCCCCGATTATGACTCCAATGAGTGCTTGCTGAGTCTAAGTAGACCGAGCGACCGATTTAGATAAAGTGATGGCCAGTTTTCTTTTGTTTTAAGGCAAATGGTGCCTTCTAGCCACTTGTCATTGGTGGTTTTCATTGTCTGAATCTTCAAAAGATGATAGGCTGTAGCGGTCGGCATAGAACCTACCTCCGCTACTGATAGGGATGAGGTTGTACCACACCTGGCGAGTTTATCGGGTTTGCAATTTTCTGGTATATCACAGTGTCCCGGCACCCACATGAGGTGAATGTTAAAATGCTCAGCCATCTCGTTAAGATACAGCCTCTAATTAAGGGATGTTTTTGAGTGAGGATTTTTTAGCGGCCTGACTATCGGAACAGATGGTAATATCCCTTGTCGATATCACCTTGTTCTTGAGTCAGGACAACGCCTTCTTAATCGCATACAGAAAAGAGACATCTGTAATTTTAATCACCCCTATTACGAATCGAAAATGGCTGACTGCTGCAGAGCAGTCACACTTAGGCCAGAATAGGCCTTAATCGCATACAGAAAAGAGACATCTGTAATTTTAATCACCCCTATTACGAATCGAAATGGCTGACTGCTGCAGAGCAGTCACACTTAGGCCAGAATAGGCCCATTGTGATACCGCGCAAACTCGACTTCTTCTAACACTGGAACCAGTTGGTGCTTCGAACTCCGAAAAATCGTTCACATAATTCAGTCGTAGCAGAATCAAACTGAAAAATCCACTACAAATTACGTGAAAGTTGCTATCACTGAATCTGCATGTTTTTGTGATCTTTTCATGGTTCGTATGGTGACTTCGATTCATGCGACTATATTCTGCGACAGGACTGAATATCACAGATCTAAGATAAATGGTTTTATTACGAATAATCACGCCAAAATAGTCTCCCCGGCTGTTTCGTGAGGTGGTTGCCTATCGCCATCTTTCTAGCCCTAGCAAGAGCCGGGCAGCCACAAACGTCTCAACGTTTATTTTTCATCTAAGTCGTTATGGGAAGTCACTAGACTTGCTGCTTGCTCTATAAGCCGTTATTATGCTTGATAGGATTCCATGTCTGATACTCACAAAATAAATGCTGGTGTTCACCAAGGATCTCCTGCGTGCTACTTCTAATCCAATCTACTCCATGATGACAGCATTCAGCTTTTCATATTCTCTCCAAAACGTACGACCCCGCCCTTCGGACGTAACTTGACAACAGATTTAACTGAGGTAAGAACAATAGAGTGGAGTTCAATGCTTCCAAAACTCAATGCTGTCTGTTGTCTCTAAAGCGAACCATATGATTATCACCTATTATCCATGAATGGCGCTTATATCGATGAAAAAAGAAAACTTTCCATCGTTGGAATGTGTATCACACTTTGTTGGCAAAAATAAATCTGCGATATATTTAGGTTTCCTTAATCGATGCAATAAATATCCCCCATATATTTCAATATACCCGCATTGGTATATATACTCTACCCGTGAGAAGCTGGGGCGAGTCGCTTTTATAATATAAAATGAGTGGCGCTACATGAAAACGAAGGCTACAGCTTCTACAAAAATCACTCCGACTTTACGCACTATTGTCGAGAGTACGAGCGGAATTGACTAACAGGTTCCATACGGACTGCGAGTGAGTTTTAAAATGTTCACCGGGTACCCGTTACCCAATAACTTGGGTATTTGTGAAATAATATATTACCGATGTAAGATCAAGAGCACAATTCTCGAAGCACCTACAGTTCCCCCACACCACCGCTTGGTAACGTCTAGCCAAAACAAAGGGCTGAGAAAACTAGAGCAGCAGCAGGGGATTGCCGGTCTTGAATACTCTATAAAACAAAGTCCGTCAGCTTGAAGAAATGTAGAAAATCATCGCAAGTATTTTGAAGCATACGCGGGGAAGAAAAAATATACGACCTTTTTGTCTTTTGGCTACTAGCGCTTCCAATACAGAATGGCACAGCTATTAAAAAGTTAAAGAAAGAGTCAAAGACGCAGAATCAGTCGGCTATCAGAGGTTCTCAAAAATGGTAGCGATGTTGTGGTATCATGTATGCACCAGATCACCTGGAATTTGTGAAGTCTTCACACGACTGGAATAACAGACACATCAACAAAAAACGCAAACCCAATCCAAATCTCTGGCAACAACTACAGAGGTTGCCTATAGGATATTGTCGAGCATAATCTGCCGCTTCCGGCTCGACTATAAACATAATTTCAAATGGAGAAACGAGTTTCAAATAAATACAAGCCACTTTTTCATCGGTGTAAGAGAGAAGGAGATGTTTTGTGATTCCTTCTATCACTTACTAGAGGAAGGCACAATCGTCTATGAATTCAGTCCGAAACCGAAAACATGCCAAAACGAACTGATTTGGTTACTAAGACTCCAACTAAAAGCTTATTCGAATCTGGTTCAAGAATCAAAGGAAGACTAAGTCTCCGGTATAAAGACTAAGACTGACACAATAGATCATTCGGTCTCCTGGTGACTCCTGTTGACGCTAGCGAGGGAGAAGATTCCGATGGCGAGATATATTAGTATAGGATGGCAGAGTTGTAGCATCAGATACACGCGGGAATAAAAACCGGCGCCACAGTCCGTTCGCGGTCAGTTGTTCACGATCAACCGCTTAGATCATAGAAAAATAAAGTTCATTGAACCGATTCAGTTGTGTTGCATTTTCGTTTTTTACAAGAGTCTCTCCCCAATTTCATTATAGCAGACTCAGTACAGCTTTACTTGATGGCAGGAAGCAGCGTGCCCAGGACCGTGTCAAGGAAGTCAGCCACTGCTCAGGCTCAAAAGTGCCACACAATATCAACCTTAAAAATTGCCCCTCGTTTTATTTTGTCGACGACAGTTTAGACCGATCAAACATTCGTTCTTATGACATAAACACGTCAGCCGTAGCTTACAACTTGTAGGCAATGTTGATTGTCTTCCAGCCTGGAGGACTCAGCTTAAACAATCCTTGACGAATACAGGGATTACCCAAGGCAACGCAATAAAATCAGTCCACGCGATATATCCTGATTTATCCCGCGAACACGATTTATTCCACACCACCCCTCGCAAGTCATTTAATCGACCAAAGGTTGCGTGAATTCGAAAGAATGTCTCACGCCAGCGATTGACACACCAAAAAATATTCAATTTCAATTTCCCCGCCATTTACCGCCGACATGAAATTCTTTATTCATGAGCTGCTGCCACCAACCGCATTCGCCTGTCAATTAATATCTAGATTGCGCAAGGATATCGGCCTGAGTTCCATTGTTTGGATTAGAGAATATCCTGAGTGATTAAAAATCTATTTGCTTTGTCTGATTGAATGGACAACGCAGCAGCGGTGTCGCTGGTGGTTGTTAAGTTTTTGTTTGCCAATGCGAGACAAAAAAATGATAAATAAATTCGCTAAAACAATTCCCATTAGTATCTCGGGGACAAACAGATTCGCGTTCAATTAATTCAAATTACTAACTCGGTGCGGCGCATGGTCCCCGGTGCGTTGGTGGGCGGAGAGCGATATCGTTTTCAGCTTTAAAGTATGATTATCAGATTGACAGAGTGGGGGAGGCTGGGTGGCTTTTTATGACAACAGTGCCATGAATTTTGAACATGAATTGAAGCGATCAAGGAGTACGAATGGAAGCACGAAGGAAAAGGGATCCACAGCGTCATGTCGGTATTGGCAACGACGACGGCAAACATCATCTCTCCATCTGGCTTCTTCGCATCACTAGCACTCAGTTTGGCTTTCGAATATTTTCAGAAAATCTAGTTTTCCACTCTATGGAACATCGCAATTTATCGAATTTTCATATGAATGTCCTTTCTGCAGCGGATGCCAGGACGAGAGATGGGTACCGAATTACCAACCGAATACCGAATGTAACTGCCAAACGTTACCTTTTTCTCTGTCGCTTCTCGTTGCGCATCCTTGTCGCCGTGTGACTGTATTTCCACAACATCATTGCGTTCCCTTTTTATCCTCCAGCCCGACCCGACCCGACTCCATTCCGTCCGCAGCCCCAGCACATCACTCTTCATAATCCAAGGGAATATGTGAGAGGCGTCCTTGGGTGGGTGGGCGCTCACCAACAGGGGGATGTAATAAAATTATTGTAACGGATAACATCATTTGCCAACGCAGCCAAGTCATAGCAGCGCTGGAAAATAAGGATTCTCATACCTTTCTGACTTTTCCTTTAAAAAAGTGTTCGAGGTCGTGCGAGATGGGATGGGAGGAGAAAAAAAAGAAACCATTTGGAAATTACCTGTCAGGCGAGTCCTTGTTTGTCCTTTCGATGCCACATACACCGTTCATATATTTAATTCGGTGCCAGGCTCTGTCTCACTTTGTTTGTGAGTGTCTGTGTACCTCCTTCTGATGTCCTTCGTCCAGTTGTGATAGCTGTGGCTCGTGATGGTCGGCGTACATTGGCCGCTGGTCGATGGCTGCACACGCTCGCCGAGTGTGAGGCTCGCTTGCCACGTGGAGTCAACTGCAACTCATTCCACCCGACCAGTGGCAGATACTGCTGGCTACGAATGAGAGTGCGAGAGAGAGCACCGATGCCGCACTCATGAAATGTTAATTTGGACAAATCTGGTTTGACATGAGTGAATTTCAGGTAATGGGTCAACGAAATGAGGTAAAAATTTAAATTAGGATACGAGGGTACGACCGATGTCATGCATTATGCTGGTCAGTTGGAAGGATGCTGGCTTCTTTGATTTAGTAGTGCTTTCCGTTGCGCTGTGGGAAAAATATGTACTTCATTTGGGGGACATATGTGGGCATGAATAAGAGGCAGGACGTCGCTGAGTGGTCCTATTTGCATAACAAAGCCCTTCGGGGACGTCGTGTTGCTGTAAAAGGGGTCGACGGAACCACTGAAGTGGCGTGGAGCTGCTCTTACAAGAGAGTTAAAGGATGGTAAAGAGCGGGGAGCATCGACATTCAGGGACGTAGAAAAGTTGCCAGAGATGGAGTACTTGACGATGGGGTTAAAAACGAGGCAGAAGCCAGGAGCCAGGAGCCAGGAGCCAGGAGCCAGGAGCCAGGAGCCAGGAGCCAGGAGCCAGGGGAAGACAGAAGACAGAAGACAGAAGACAGAAGACAGAAGACAGAAGACAGAAGACAGAAGACAGAAGACAGAAGACAGAAGACAGAAGACAGAAGACAGAAGACAGAAGACAGAAGACAGAAGACAGAAGACAGAAGACAGAAGACAGAAGACAGAAGACAGAAGACAGAAGACAGAAGACAGAAGACAGAAGACAGAAGACAGAAGACAGAAGACAGAAGACAGAAGACAGAAGACAGAAGACAGAAGACAGAAGACAGAAGACAGAAGACAGGAGAAGACAGAAGACAGAAGACAGAAGACAGAAGACAGAAGACAGAAGACAGAAGACAGAAGACAGAAGACAGAAGACAGAAGACAGAAGACAGGAGAAGACAGAAGACAGAAGACAGAAGACAGAAGCCAGGAGAAGACAGAAGACAGAAGACAGAAGACAGAAGACAGAAGACAGAAGACAGAAGACAGAAGACAGAAGACAGAAGACAGAAGACAGAAGACAGAAGACAGAAGACAGAAGACAGAAGACAGAAGACAGAAGACAGAAGACAGAAGACAGAAGACAGAAGCCAGGAGAAGACAGAAGACAGAAGACAGAAGACAGAAGACAGAAGCCAGGAGAAGACAGAAGACAGAAGACAGAAGACAGAAGACAGAAGACAGAAGACAGAAGACAGAAGACAGAAGACAGAAGACAGAAGACAGAAGACAGAAGACAGAAGACAGAAGACAGAAGACAGAAGACAGAAGACAGAAGACAGAAGACAGAAGACAGAAGACAGAAGACAGAAGACAGAAGACAGAAGACAGAAGACAGAAGACAGAAGACAGAAGACAGAAGACAGAAGACAGAAGACAGAAGACAGAAGACAGAAGACAGAAGACAGAAGACAGAAGACAGAAGACAGAAGACAGAAGACAGAAGACAGAAGACAGAAGACAGAAGACAGAAGACAGAAGACAGAAGACAGAAGACAGAAGACAGAAGACAGAAGACAGAAGACAGAAGACAGAAGACAGAAGACAGGAGAAGACAGAAGACAGAAGACAGAAGACAGAAGACAGAAGACAGAAGACAGAAGACAGAAGACAGAAGACAGAAGACAGAAGACAGAAGACAGAAGACAGAAGACAGAAGACAGAAGACAGAAGACAGAAGACAGAAGACAGAAGACAGAAGACAGAAGACAGAAGACAGAAGACAGAAGACAGAAGACAGAAGACAGAAGACAGAAGACAGAAGACAGAAGACAGAAGCCAGGAGAAGACAGAAGACAGAAGACAGAAGACAGAAGACAGAAGCCAGGAGAAGACAGAAGACAGAAGACAGAAGACAGAAGACAGAAGACAGAAGACAGAAGACAGAAGACAGAAGACAGAAGACAGAAGACAGAAGACAGAAGACAGAAGACAGAAGACAGAAGACAGAAGACAGAAGACAGAAGACAGAAGACAGAAGACAGAAGACAGAAGACAGAAGACAGAAGACAGAAGACAGAAGACAGAAGACAGAAGACAGAAGACAGAAGACAGAAGACAGAAGACAGAAGACAGAAGACAGAAGACAGAAGACAGAAGACAGAAGACAGAAGACAGAAGACAGAAGACAGAAGACAGAAGACAGAAGACAGAAGACAGAAGACAGAAGACAGAAGACAGAAGACAGAAGACAGAAGACAGAAGACAGAAGACAGAAGACAGAAGACAGAAGACAGAAGACAGAAGACAGAAGACAGAAGACAGAAGACAGAAGACAGAAGACAGAAGACAGAAGACAGAAGACAGAAGACAGAAGACAGAAGACAGAAGACAGAAGACAGAAGACAGAAGACAGAAGACAGAAGACAGAAGACAGAAGACAGAAGACAGAAGACAGAAGACAGAAGATGGGCTCCATGACTCTAAATCTTGTTCTGTAGGTCAGCCAGGCGGGCGGACGATTAGCGTCGATGTGCGTCGCAACTTAAGGACGGTGTGTTTATAGCTTTAAGCAAAGAATTTGAAATTAAAATCTTGCCACTGCTGTTTTTTTTTAAGATTTCACGCAACTGAAGTCAAAATTCAGCCCAATGGTCGAGGAATCCCAAATTAAGAATTTAAATGCGAACGAATGACTCAAAATTTGATGGAAGACGTTCTCCGTCATAAGGACACTATCTAAATTGCAGCCATAAATATATTTTTCCGCTGCCGTTGCCAGTGCCGTGCCACCCTCGCCTCACTGTCCATTACCGTGGACAAGTAATTGGCGAGAGCCAACTGAGGAACAAAGCCAACGCAAGGAGAGACACTTTCATGCAATATTCATCAACCGGAAGTAGAATGTCTCAAGTAGCAATCACGACATCATGTTAAAACAAATCGCTTCTCATCTTTCTTACACGTTCGCTGGATCATAAGGGACGCGAGCAGACGGCAACCGGATATTCCGATACAGACCAACCCCCTCCATCACCCTTCCGTCATTCGAGCTGAAGCTAAGCTCCCTTCGCTCCCATCAAAAGCCACTGCCAGAAGGATACACGCCCCGCACACCCGGCACCCTGCTTGCTCTCCTATTCATTTCCCCATGGCAAACAAAATATCCTGCCAAAAGTGATGCGAATCACTTTTTAATGCAAATTTCGTATCTGCCAAATGGATTTTGCAACGAGCAGTAACGTTTGCACCATTAGATGTGGCCCCCGAGTAATGCCGTAGCGGGAGTAGGTGGCTGGCCCTGAATCGGACGCGCACACTGCCGCAGGGGTGGATAGCGGGCGCGGATTTGTTTACGACGTCACAGAAAATCCCTTTTTCCGAAAGCAAAAAAACAGGAGACACCACACTGGCGGTCAATGGAAACCCTGAAGGATGGCAAAAAGTCAATGGCGCTCTGGTCAGGGTTGTTGACGATGGAAATGTTGTGTCCCGAGTTCCGGCTTCTTCAGCACTCTCCGCCTGAGCTCTTGAGCTCTTCAGTTTCTCTGTGTCTGGTGATTGGCGTCGAAATAATAAGTCGTGTTGAATTTTTAATGAAAATCTCTCTTTTTGTCGTCCCCTTTGCTGCCATTCGACTGCAGGATAATGAGAATGCTTCGTATAGGAAATTCGTCTTGACGTTGAATTATGACCCGAGAGAGTGAACGGCAGAGATGGACCGCAAATGCATTCTGTTGCCATCCGAGAGATCATTGCGAGAGATATCTTCGAATTTGTTTGAAATAAATTTCGGTGATGGCTACAATGCAACCGCAGGCCATGTGAAAAATGAGATCTGACATACGGACGTTACGGATTTATTTTCATGATAAAACTCATTTCCTGTGACTGGGATTGATGACAGCTGCCCCGGATTGCATGAGCATGAGATGTCGGAAGTGCTGGACCAGCATTTTATGCACTCCGTCGGGGAGTGGGTGTAACATCAAAAATTTGACTTCGAGATGTTCATGTTTCTCTTTTTTTTGCAACTGTTGGCTGTCACGATGAAGTGTGTGGCTGGCAGTCGATATCACCAGCCCTCCCCCGTTGGGACATTATTCAGCGGAAATTAATCCGTAGTAGCATTTGCATAGTGGAACGAGCTGTCTGTGATGTGGCAATGTCTAGTTGAAAGCATATCGTATGTGAGCCTAATTGGTTCAGTTCGGGTACAGTGACATTTTGCAATGGCTAGTTGGCCACGTTGCAAGTCTCAGTGAATATAATGTCATTCCAAAATCAGCAGCCACTTCCTGCGTCTTGGATAACTTAAAGGGTTATTGGATAAGTCAGTGACTTTTGTATTTTTCGCACAGTCACGCTCGAACGATCCTGCTAATACGCCTGAATTTGATCTACTTCAACCAAGCAAACAAAGCGAATGTTTGAGGTTGAGTTTTGGGGGGACGTGCTCCCTAATATGTCGTAATGCAATGCGGTCAAACCATGCTTAACGACTACCGCAACCACTAGTACTCTCGACACCGAGCAAGCAGGTTTTCACGTTGGATCCTCCTGCATCGACCACGTCAACACATTATGGCACATTATCAATTCGTTAAGTATTGGTGTCGATCACGTCCTTTCATCTACAGTTCGTTGATTTCGAGAAGGGTTTCGATAGCTTGAACTGAGATGAAGTCTGCTTGACCTTGCACTGAAGAGGCATGCCAGAAAAATGCATAGCTAATATAAAATCTACAACGAGGGTGGTAAGTGACACGTCTTGCACAACGGTAGGTTCTTAAAGGAGAAGTGGAATTCGTTCATGATCTCAACTAACTTGCTGTGCGAAACTGGAGACAGCGAGTCTGAGATCGAGCTGGTTTGAGACAAAGAAAGAGGCACCATACAAAGAAGAAGAAGGGTGAAGTTCCTCAAGGGTGCACATTGTCACCACTATTGTTTCCCGTGGTTATCAGCGACGTACTCCGCACAGCATTGACGGCTGAAAACTATGACATTCGATGGACTATGACATCTTATCCGAAACACCTCTACTGCGTTGACCATGTTTGCTTACTGTCGCATCGGATAATGCAACTTCACGTAATAGTCCACAATCGCGGATCAAAATGGAGCTATAACTTATTACATGAAAAACCAAAGCCCTCAGCAATTCTGCCGATTTCGCCCAACTAAACATTGCCCACCAGGAAATCGAGAAATTTAGCAGCTTCCTGTGGTGGCGGTGTCTCCGCTGCGTTCGGAATGCTGTCCACGATCTGGAAGAGCGATGTAATCAGCATGTGGACCGAACTACTGTTGTACCACTCTAACGTCGAATCGATGCTGCTTTATGGATGCAGTACCTGCAAAGTGAACACGGCGGCGTGTTTGACGCCGTATGCCTTCGAAGAGTTCAAGGACATAAGTAAGTGTAAGAGGGCAAATGTAACAATATCCTTAAAAAGTCCCATATGCTAATTGTATGCCCTCTGACGGCGAAACGCCTGAGTATTTATTTTCATATATTGAGAAGGAGAAGAAATGGTGGTGGCCCGTGGCGTTGTGGGTATGTGCGTCGACCCCAACCTCGACGTCGTAGGTTCGATTCCAGCTCTGAGCGACAAAAATAATGTTCACGACCCCACCTCTTTCGAGTCACTGACAATGCTCAAAGAGTATTTCCTGTCTAGAGAAAGCTTCTCAAACAAAGCCGTTCGGATTCGGCATAAAACTGTAGGTCCCTTCCACTCGTGAGAGAACAATAGCACGCACAACACGAGTGGTTGCTGAGAAGCTAGGCCCTGGCCCTCTATGGGCTGTAGCGCCACACATATATATATATATATAAGAAATGAATGAGGTCATTTCCGCCCAGACAATAAAAGCAACAAGTCGTATCGTAAAATGTATATCTTAAATAAGTAATTCTACTCCTCGAGTAGAAGAGACCTTTAGATTTATGACGACTCAGAATAGAACATCGCCAGTGACTCGAACGACCTGGAGCTGAGAATTATGTAAGTTACTTGGGGGACGTCTTTCACTGGAAAATAACAATGCCCGAGACCCAATGATGCGTTGATTCTTCCGTCGTCTTTCAAGATAAACAGGATATGATATTTACAAAACAAGAGTCATGCAGCTGACATATTGTTTTCTAACAAAATCAAAATTTGTTGTGTCAATTATCACATATGAGAAGTTAAAAATATTGTGTTTTATTCCGAAGCACTACTATTCAGATCATTGGAGTAGACACACGATCTTCTATTCGATACGGCCGTACAGATCCTGTGAATGTAAAAACCCCATTGATTGTACTGTAAGAAATTTTGAATGTAAGATATGAATAAGCCCAGTCGAAATTTAAAAATGATCAAGAAAATCCGTTCTTAAAATATAAATTATAAAAATGAAACACACTAGTCTCTATTTGATGTGCTGCAGACTGTCTTAACCGTTCAATTTGAATCCGCTCGTAATCCTCGCCTGTACTTCATGCTGTGGTCGGTTGCGCACTACGTAATATGTGTAATTGTCACTTAACGCCCCATGCAATCATTTTACCTGTATTTTTCTTTTAGAGTAAAAATACGTCACTCATTTGAGAGAACTGACACATGATTTGATTTGGCAATAGTGGCCCACTTGTGATCTGCTGTGTTTTGCAAGTATCTTATGTGCTGTCTCATGTGTGATCACTGGCACAACAATGGGTATACGTTGAGCATAGTTTTTGCGTCTTAGTAACCCCTATCTATTGGTCCATGGACCATTCATTCTTTATATGTTCTTGCTTCCCAGTCGATTTTATAAAGTCGTGGAAAGTCATCGGCCGATACTAATCGAAAACGCATACTGATGCCACAACGGATGTCCTGCTCGGACGACATGAGATCGAGATTATTCCACTCATGGTTATCTGATGATAAGGCGATCGTTTGAATTTCCTCATGCGTTAAACCAAAAAGCCGATTGGTGTCTTGCCATCGTTCAAATATCTAAGTTAGGTACGTTTGGCAGGAGTGGCTGACTGCAGACGGCTTTTAAGAAATGCTGGTTAAAAAAGTTTTTTCCCGAATATTCGTAGTTTGAGAGAGTGTGGTGTCTTCGGAAAAAATGTTAGTTCTTGTACTGCAAGGAGTATGTTAAGTGCATCAAAGGAAGTACTTTATGTTGATTTCAACGATGATAAACAACAGCCCCCGAACATAGTGAATTCCGATATATCGGGTCTTTTAAAATTCAAAAAGAGTACGGGTTGGTTTCCACCACCACGCGACTTGCCAGGTTAGAAATATTGTGTACTCCACAAATGGAGAGATTTACAATAGACCACTAACATAACCTTGCATCTGGTTCAGTTCACTGCTTGACTTCTTGCTGTCCACCAAACCAAACTAAGACCCCGTACATCAGAGTCGGCCTGACAGTCTCGGCTTGTCACAACTGTAAAGGACAGAAGGGAAGCTTCATAACCCTATCGAGGATTTTTTGTTTTCAGCATAGTTTGTCTATGTGCCTTAAGCTTACAAAACCTTTGTAGGTACAACTTAAGTGAATAAGACAGACACAGACTGATGAGGTCTCCATTTCTCAAGTTCCAATATGAAATCTACAAAGACAGTCAGTTTCCTCAGTGAATCTATGTGGGTTTCGTTTCGCAGTTTTGACACAGTCTTGTGTTGACAGAATCCCACAACTGATTGCCGCTTCCTTGGTAAGTCACATGTCAGCGTCTACAGTTCCCCCTTGTGGTCTCTCTTGCACACATTTTGTTATCCCTCGCAAGTCCTTCGATCCACCACAACTGTCCCCTTAACGAATCGTCCTTGTTGTGAAGAAAATTCCCCGAAACTCATATTTCGTCGGTTCATTTCAGAACAACAACCACACCCGATGTGCTGTCGAAAGCGCATCCCCCAGCCAAATCGATTCCAACTTAAAATCTTGCACTTTGTCTGTGTGTACCCCCACCCACCCACACACACACCACACATCCTTTCTCGGGTAATTTGCAAGCGCATTAAGTATTTAACCGATGACATGACTGCATGTATTACACGACATTTTGTTTCGGTGCTGACTGTACAAATAATTGTCAACACTTTGTCCCTCGTATTCCTCACTGGCACTCGCATCTGAGTTTTAATGGACAGAATGTAACCGCAGTCACCCCTTAGGGGGTTGCGATCTAGCGGAGCTCCGCACAGCATTCTTGCCCAGCGATTGATGGGGACAAGCGAACGCCCCTTCGTCCAACTGTGCGGGGGGGACGCATAAAAACTTGAAACCCCGAGAACATCTGTGAGCGGGAGAACGGTGGCGGAATGGCATCTCTCGGCAACTATTTGAAACAAAATTGTGATGCATATTACGTTCGGGCGACCGTTCTCTCGGTTCGGTGAATTTGTATCTTCACCGATGAGCAAGTGAAGTCATGCACTGCCATTCCATGCGGCGAATGAGTGGAGTGGAAGGACAACATGCGTCCTGCCGGCAAATACGCTGAGGGTCCTCGGGCGTAGTCATGAATCAAAGTGGAAGTTAAGTTGACGGAAAGTGAAATGCTTGGCGTAAATTAACTTTTATTAATGTTGCCGATGTCATAGTTTTAATTACAGAACGACACCATATCCTTTCGGCGTGAGTACTGTCTGCTGAGTTGTGTGTTTGTAGAGTGGAGGTTGGGGCGAGTGGAGGTGGAGCATTTCAGCCGCCGCATTTGGAAATGAATGAAATGCGGCACTTACGAGTTTTTAAGTCACAACAGAATTTATTACGTCAACCGCATGACATTTTTGGAATATGTAATTTGACAAACTCCGGCTGGGAGATGGGTTTAGTTCTTGTGGTTTCGTTAGACTGCGAGCGTGGGGACATGTAGGTGTCACTCAATTGTACGTAATGAAGCTGGAAATGAATCTTTTTCAACGTCAAGACGGGGAACTGATATGGCTTATGAGGGAAGAGTCCCCGCTGGTTTTGTAAGCACTAGTCTGTTCGATGCTCGTTTTTATGGCTATCATGGGTTTCAAGGAATAGTGTGGGCTGTCACTAGACAGTTGTGTGACACAAATCAAATATTTTAGAAACGACAAGTTCGTTGTTAGATAGATGTAAACATGCAATAGTAAAGTACCGTCAATCACTTGTTATCTGTCACACAATCGACAGAAAAAAAAAATTAAGCATATGTTTACAAAATCTGAATCCACCAATTCTAATTTTCTTTGTGTGATTCTACAGTCTTAGATGGATCTGGTCCCACCCAATAAGATCCTCAAGAAAAGCATCCATTTTCGCAATCCAAGTTGCCAGAAACATGATCGTCCTTGGGTGACTTATCCCACACCATTTCCTTGTTGCAGCCAAGGTAAGGATGAGGATATCGAGAGAAGTACGGAGAGAGAAAGAGCACTACGGTTTGACGTCGGAAACCTACAATGGGACGATGATGAACACGAATTCCGTCCCCCGACTTAGACGATTCAAGATACCGATAGCTAGACTGAAGTCGAACAAATCTGCTGGAGCGGATGGATTGTCCGCGGAACTGTTTAAAGCAGCTGGAGATGACCTGGTTTAGCGCATGCACCAGCTCATCTGTAATGGTCTGAGGAAAGCATGCCCGATGAGTAGAATCCCACCGCTGTCCGGTCCACAAGAAAGGAGACCTCTTTGACTGCGCCAACTATCGAAGGATCAGTCTTCTTAACATCGCGCACAAGATACTCTCTGCCGTTCTGTGTGAACGCCTGAAGCCCTTTGTCAACAACCTGATAGGTCCTTATCAGTGCGGTTTCAGGCCAGGAAAGTCCACAATAGACCAAATATTTACACTTCGGCAGAGCCTGGGAAAGACTCAAGAGATGCAGATCGACACACACCACCTATGTGTCGATTTCAAGGCCGCATAAGACAGCATGCGTAGAAACGAGCTATACAGCGACATGTCTAGTTTTGACTTTCCTGCTAAAATCGTCGGGTTGTGCAGGATGACGATGGAGAACTCTCGTTGCTCCATCAAGGTCGGTAACGAACTCACCGAGACCTTTAATGTCAAACAAGGTTTTAGACAAGGCCATGCGCTGTCATGTGATTTCTTCAACATCGTCCTGGAGAAGATCGTGTTAACTCACATGCTAATATTATATATTCGATTGCTAGCATACGCGGATGACATTGACGTGATTGGCAGAACTCAGCGAGCCGTCAATGATGCGTTTGCTTGTATTGAAACGGAGGTGGCAAAAATGGGTTTAGCGGTGAATGAGGGCGAAACAAAATATATGCTCTCTTCAAGAAAGACTATATAAAATCGACATCTTGGACAGAGCGTCACGATGGGCAGCTACAACTTCGAGGTAGTAAAGGACTTCATCTACCTTGGCTCCCAAGTTAGTAGTACGAACAACATCAGTGCCGAGATTAAACGCAGAATACAACCGTTGTTTCTGGCTCAAGAGGCAATTGAATAGTAGAGCCCTCACATTATATTAAAACCTTGATTATCCCTGTCTTGCTGTATGGGCCGAAAGCCTGCACTATCTCAAGAGCGGATGAAGTAGTTCTTTGTCTTTTTGAGAGAAAAGTTCTGCTTTCGATCTTTGGTCGTGCTTGCGTTGATGATTTCTGGAAAAGAAGATTAAACCACGAACTGTACGGGTTGTGCAGTTGCATAAGTCTGGTCAGGCGTCTACGGATTCAACGCCTAAGAGCACATGGACAACACTGCTCCAGCCAGTAGAGTCTTCGACTCCGAACCAGTGGGACAACGCAATAGAGGACGACTACGAACCCGATGACACACTTAAGTGGAGAAGGACCTCAACCAACTTGGAGTGCGAAATTGGAAGCAGATAGTTAAGGATCGTGGCGATCTGGAAAGGCTTGTTGGCTGAGGCACAGGTCAAACCCGGACTGTAGCGCCTTAAGAAGAAGAAGTATGCCATTTTGTAACTGTCAAGCCGATTCAAGCCAAACTCGAGCTAGCTTGGAACGCTCTCAGCATAATACATTGTATGTACAATCGCAGAAACACAATTTATACTCTGTGCATCAAACTGTACACTCAATCCAATTGTTTTGAGATCAGTTTAATCACTGGAACCTCTTACAAGGGTCATCAGAGTTTTGAAGCAATATTAACACAATCTAGAATTATCGGAGAGTAGACGAAAATTTAAAAATGAATTATTAAGCCTATTTACGTTATGGTTACTGTAAGTTTTATTCTTAATATTGCACTTAATGTATAAATGTTCAAAATCAAAAGTAAGTATTTTGTAGATAAGCTAATAAAACGGTGGTCCGTGGCGTTGTGGGTATGTGCGTCGACCCCAACCTCGACGTCGTACGTTCGATTCCTGCTCTGTACGACAAAAATGATGTTCACGATCTCACCTCTTTCGAGTCACTGCAAATGCTCAAAGAGTATTTCCTGTCTAGAAAAAGCTTCTCAAACTTGGCCGTTCGAAATCGGCATAAGACTATAGGTTCCTTCCACTCGTCAGAGAACAATAGCACGCACAACACGAGTGGTTGCTGAGAAGCTGGGGACTGGCCCTCTATGGGCTGCAGCGTTGCACTTGTCCCCATAAAAATTATGGCAAAGTATATGAAATTTAATGAAAAAAATTACTAATTTGTTTTTTTGCATCTTCTTCCCCAAAAATTTTTCTCAAAGCGCCGTATGTCATTTTGACCATTCAGATAACCTTCAGTCCGTCTTCAAGGCTTTGTTAAATGTCATGTTATGTGCACCAAACCGGAAACTTTACCATACCAAATATACCCTAAAATATCGGGGTAAATTACAGCTTTCTTAAGCAGGTCACTGTCAATCTAAAGGAACAATTTTTATTACGTTTTATTAATGAAAGCGGAAAAAAATCTATTCACTTTATCCGTTGTTAACGTTATCGAAAGTCTACTGTAGTTTTAACGCATTGAAATGCCAAGCAAGCTCTTCCTTTTCAAATATGACCCGAATCTGAAATTAAATTTTGAGAAGTGCGCACACACTTCCAAATGGGCAAAATTAAAACTCTATTGTCTTTCATGTCAGTTGGAGACAACAACTCCTCTCAAATGAGCTGCTCTTTTGGAGACGATAACTTTCAAAGGCAAATGTAAAAATTTCACAAATACCATATTTTGAACAGCATGCGAAGCTCTGATATCATTTATTCATTTGATAATTTTTGAGATTCATTCAATATACGAAATCACAGGAACGGACAATGCCATTCTGTAACCACATTATGTGGATGAGTGTTGGCAGAATTTTCACAAAGGCCAGTTGCAGAGTTATTCCTCAAAGAAATATGATTTTAAACAATCATTCTCATTCCTGTCGAACGATGCTGCCTTGAGAGCTCTCGAATTGATTGCATGGCAGACGGTCTTGCATTCAGTAGAAGGCATATTCGGGTGTTTGAAATTTAAATTAATTTCGTTGAGAACTTTTTGGGTGTGGATGTGTGAGAGAGCAGAAGAAATTGAATAAATCATTGCTTTGAGGAGATGTGATCGAGTTGTTTGTCGTTAGAGACAGTGAGTAGGTGTACAAATTCTTTGAAACAATAAGGAGACGTGGTCGGTAAATACACAGCCGTTCAATGCAAACAAGACTCACAAGTCCGTGGGAACGTCTCTGGGAATGTGATTGAAAATACAGATTATTCCACTTCAAGGAGATCACATGAGACCACATTTGTCTACACCTGCAAGCTTGGAAGCCCAATTGAAGTAAGAACCAAAGGCAGTAGACCGGGTCTAGTTTTAAATAAAATGTTTGAGAGCATACATGAGACGAATAGTTCGGGTTTTATTAGAGGAACCGATTTAACTTTGCCGTTGAATGTATGACAACACCGAGAGATGTAGACTAGGTAAGCTAAGTGGGCTACCAGTTGAACCATCAGCTCACTTAGACCATTCTTGGTCCATTGAGATATCCATAGTCAGACTTCTACCACGGATCAACACCACTAATTTGATCGCAAATGCAAATGGCGACTGGACCTTGAAAACCCAACAAAAGCGTATTTCCTAGATCTCACTGGGATTCCAAAGGGGAGACAGTCAAACAACAGCGCCATCTTGCCTTTCACGATGTAGACTCACTTGCATTTTACCACAGATGACGTTTGCACTCAGCAAGTCCGTATATATACAGACACACAGCAAAATATAGCAATCAATAAGAACAATCATCGGATTCCGTACAATCTCGGACGAAGCAATGTGTTTAATTGCAGCTACGATCCTTATCGACCAATCCAAAGGACCTCCTTAAGAGGAACGGCAATTCACTCGGCGGCTAGGTGGAACATACTCCATAATCTCCCACTGATCTCTTCTTTGTCTGCGGTCCGCATAGAAACAAAGTCAGAAGCTAGAAACGACTGTAAACAGAAGAAAGTGCAGCACCTGTGGCACTTTAGCAAGCCAGATGGGACACTACAACGAAAGACACAGCGTGAACTCACTGGAACTGGAACTACCATCTCACTTCTTGTCGGGCGATGGAGGTCGTCGAAAATGCCTGCATAGAACTCCCCTTTTGGAATCGGTGGAGCGCACATGATTATTCATTGAACGTGTTTTACGGCAGCGAGGACTTGTCAACCAACACCCGAGTCACACTAGTCATGGATATGAAAGATTCAGCAGAAAAATGGCTCTAGAGCGACAATCGAAATTAATTAAATGTATTAAATAGCGATATACGTTTATTTTTTGTACAAGAATATCAATTAGCTTAAAAATTATTTATGGTCCAATGTACAAAAATATTCTTCCGTGCTAGACAGAAACATCAATGGGTAACTGACATTAAGCTCCCACGTCTACACCGTCGGATTAACCCACGTTCAGCAATTCAAACACCAAGATTAATTACTCCACCGTTGGACTTTTCTCGACTTTGGGATTGAGCAGCTCCGAAAAATGCTTGCTCCATCTGCGTAAAATATTCCCATCATTCCACAAAGAGAGGTGTTACGATAGGAAGGAAGTTCGAAAGTTTTACCACAAGGTTAGCCTGCAGGGATGAAAATGGAAAAATAGTAGTAGAATCGCGATCGATGCTTGGAATTTGGAAAAATCTCTTCTGTAAGCTACTAAACGGCGAAGACGACACAAATTCCGCTGTCAGTCAAAATGGTTCACTCAATTTGGACGATGGTGAACAAGAATAACGTCCCCGTACTTCGTTCGATAGAAAATTTCTGCGTGCGATCTTTGGTCCAGTTTCCGTTGATGGCGTCAGGAGGAGACGATTCAACCAGCTGTACGAGCTGTGCAGCGCCATGCTCGTAATTAAGCGTTTTCGGATCCAACGCTTAAGATGGCGAGGTCATGTAGAGCGGATGGATACCACCCCTCCGGTGAGTCTTCGATGGAGAAGGTGTAAATCAGCCATAAGTAATATATCATGATTGTAAAACAAATCGTGGAAGAGGGAGTTCAACCAAACCACTGACATAAATTGTTTCAGAAGAGTAACTTAAAATGCAGTTGCTTCTAATGCGAGACGGTTGCTCTTAGCTTAGTTTTATCGAAATCACAGGCCTGTTTTTACTATCAGCCTGATAAGAACCAGCCCCCCTATCTAGACATCATCTCCTTAAGGCATCTTTTCTTCTCAATCTTTCCCGCCACATTACGCCTGCATGTCACGTGGGCAACCTTTCAACGCTCAACCAAATACCACACGCCACACAATTTCAATTACACTAAGTACGCGCGTGTGCGTTTGTAGCCGGTGAGAGCAACCCCTTCGTGACGGCAATTAGCACGTGTTCCTAGCCAAGGCCACTGAGAGGTGACAGTTTCAAAAATTAAATGAAATCCCCTCACCACCCCAAATACACACCCCACCACCGCCATTCCAACATCCCACTCATAAGGCAAGTAAGTTATTTATTCTTCCTTAATTATTTGACGCTACACAAGTTGTTACAACAACACGGATCTGATGTACGAGTATCACCGAGTGAACCCTTTCGCCAATACGAGACTGAGAGTTTTTTTTTTTTTGCCCGAATTATTATGCCAACACGACAGGAAACGAATTGCCAGCAAAAAAAAAAATGAAAATAAACAGCCACACCAAACGAGTCCAACGCCAACCGAACGCACACGCAACGCCAGCTAAAGGGGGCCTTCGACGGAGGGTGCGAAGCGAACAGCAGGCAGACGAGAATGTATGAGGCATCCCAAAAACTCACATCCTGTGACATCCTTCACCACATTACACGTATAAAAATGATGTTGTACGAAGGATACGAACGCATTACTCATCTCCGGATAAATTCCATTTCGCTCATAAAGGGAAATTACAAGCGAAATGGAATTTGCTTGCCACTGAATATTAAAGCAACATTAACATGCCCTTTGTCATTACACTTTGGTAACCGGATTCGCCCGTACCACCCTCCCGCCCGACAAGCGGCAGCAACCCTACCCACGTCGCTACAGCCGAAACATCTATTTTTACGTTGGAACTCCTGTTTTGGATCCAGCTGGAGAGGGCGCGCGCCACCGCACGCCAGCGGAGACGTCCTGCTTTGTCCTCGTCGCACACACATTCTCGAGGTTTCGTGTTGCCTCATTCAGAGATGGTGTTACATTGTCGTTGAAGAGGCCACCTATGCTCGTACCCCTAAGAAGCAAAAAGAAAAAAGCGAAACCGAATAAGACTCAAGGTTACCCTACCGGCGGAGCGAGGGAGAGGGACACGGACGGCACGTTGAAGGGGTACGTGTATATAATTTTTAAATCTTGTCCTCGGCACTGCTAACGGCTGATGTGAGAATTTACCATGAAAATAAGAAGACATTACAGACACAAATACCCGCTCGTCCGCACACTAAGCTTGGCGCTAACAGCATCGGAGGGTGTTAGGCGCACGTTGCCATATGGCTGGGAGGGTGTCATCTCCGAGGATGGCTTTGGCGCAAGCACCGAAGTACCTGTGTGGGGAGGAGAGGCACATATACGACTGGAGCTACAATTTCGTTACCCACCCACGACGGTAGACGACGATACCTCGCAGATGGAGTGGGATGGAGTGGGTTGGAAATTGTTTTGTTGTAAATTTTGTGAAATCCCCAAAGTGACGTTCGTACATTTTTCCATTAGAAGCGTACAAGCAAACAGCACCGAGCACTGTTGAGTGCATGGATCTGCTTAAAGGAATGTTATGAATGCCATTAAAAGTGGTGTAACCGAAAGACCGTACACCTTGGTGTGTACGCAGGGATATGCCGGATCAGTGCATACGCTCAACATTACGGGATGATGGAGCTTTGACGTGGTAATTTGGAGCGAATGGGAAATATCCATTAACTGGGCGTGTGAAGGGGATGTGTCCGTTTTGTAGCGAGCTTGCATTGGACAGGGGGACAGGGGGAGATGGGTGAATTATGCAGAACCCATTTCTCATCCGATTTCCTTCTTGTGCGTGCATTGAAGAGGTCCTGGCTCGCTTGAGTGGAGGGATACGTTTGAAGTGAGGCTTGATACGGAGAGCTGGCCACCCTAAGTTGTAGTTGGGTCTTAGTGCTTCAGGCAAAGAGAGATAGAGTCAATGGTCAATGGCATGAGATTGGCGATCTCTGGTACATGCTTCACACCCGTTACCACTTCAGGACCATCTCTAGGCCAACTACTAATCAATGATCAAAGGGGACTTAGAACATTTGTATGCAGGGGCTTACACGCAAGGATTAAGAAACCCAGAAAATCTTTAAATGAAGAGGTGAAAAGATTGACGCAAAAGCATTTCATAATTCTATAATTTTAATTCTCATAAGTTGTCCCATTATCGCTGAAAATGTCTGAAAATAAACCTCTTTTCACTGGGAAGTGGTGAAGTGCTGCTTTAAAGACTTTTATTGTGAGGTCACACTTCTTCTTCTTATGGCGTTATAGTCCGGGGTTAGACGTGGCCTCAACCAACAAGCCGATCCTGCTGGCACGATCTTAAGCCTGATACCTCTAATTTGCCACGCCAAGTTGGTTGATGTCCTTCTCCACTTGACTGCGCCATCGGCTTCGTGGTCGTCCTCTAGTGCATTGTTTCACTGCTCGGAGTAGAAGAATCTTTGGGCTGGAGCACTGTTTTTTTTATTTTTATTAGACTTCCTAAACGCCTGGCCAGACTCATATCACTGTACAACCCGCACAGTTCGTAGTTGAATCTTCTTTTAAAGAAACCTTCAACGCAAACAGACCAAAGATTGAACGCAGAACTTTTCTCTCGAAAAGACCAAAGGCTTCCTTATCCGCTCTTGAGACAGTCCAGGCTTCCGCGCGCAGGACAGGACCGATCAAGGTCTTGTACTTCGAAAGAGGTAGAGGAGCTACCCAATTGCCACTTGAGCAAATGAAGCAGTGGTTGGCAAGAGTTTAATCTGCGTTTAAAATTGGTACAGAGCACTCAGGGTGGTAGATCCACGGTCTTGAGTAGGGCGTGAGTTGTCGAACGGTGGAGGTGGTCATTTTGGCGATGTCACATCTTCTTTTCATAAGCTTCCCAGAAGGATTGGTCGAGCTTGGTCTCAACCTATGGTGATCGGTAATGACCGAAAAAATAAGATAGCGAATATAAGCTTCCGGGATCAGATTTCTTCTTTCTCAGTTATTTTTGGAGTTACTCGTCGTGATAGGGTGAGAAGCACATGGTACGCGGGAAAAATGTCGAGCAGCTACTTCTCCTAACGGAAAGAGCTATGCTTCAATGGTTTGGACACGCGGCTTGAATGTCTTCCGAGGCGTGCTTTAAATGCGAATCCATCAGGAAGGCGTCGTCTTTGCAGACACAGGACAGGCTGATTGAACCAAGACCAAAATCTCGCTCGGTTGCGCCTTCGCATTAACCGTGATAAGTTAGAGTCGATGGCGAAGAATGGAGTGGCCGGGAGATCTCTAGTGCTTGCCACCGCCACTCCATTAGTGGATCAGAATATGATGATGATGGAAACAAATTTCACGCCAGTTTCAATAGTATTATTCAATATAATTTATGCTTCTTGCAGTGTGTCTGTCTTCATGAGCTGTTCCGTCAGAGAATGCTCCTTTTTAAAGTCAGACCCATTATTGTTCATTGTGTGGCATTGCCAACGTCTTGAGATCTATTTAACTTTACACCTTCATAAGTTATTTTTGCCTACCTTGGTACCTGCATTTTATACTCGGGCATAGTTTGAAGCTTTGTTGAATTTCAACAAACGGGTGGGCAACAAAGCCCGTCTTACCACATGTTAAATTATTTATGAGTCACAGAATGCATTTTTATGTGAAGAAAGAAACGAGTATATTTTTTTTGTGGGCGGATTTTGATACTACACTGCAGTACTCAGACTTAATACTGGTCCATTGTACTACCAGGGAGTAACCTACAATTTCTTAAGAAGAGCAACAGGCGCTTCTGTGATGAATAGCCTATAGAATTAGCCACACCACGCCGAGGACCTGCCACCTGATCAGAGCAAAGGCCGGCCAGTGACAGATGAAGTGCTCTGCCGTGTAGTCGTACTCTCCAAAGCGTCGCAGAGGATATCTTCGCTAAAGCCAAGCACATTAAGATGTACTAGCCCTCTATCACGCTGGTAAGTTGTCTGCAGTTTTTCCTATTAAGGGACAACAAGAACGCTGAGGATACCTCGTAGACGAGGAAATGCTTGTTCTGTCTACATCCTTGAGAGTCGTTCATCTATCATTGTGCTCACGACAGGTTCATCCATCAATGGAAGCCCTAACCACAGACGTGGGTAGTCCGAGCGCAGGTTCAGGTCCTGAGAAAGTTTCATCTGATCCTTGTCTAGCAAGTCCATCGGCGATCTCATTGCCAGCGATACCTTTGTGTCCTGCGACCTTGAGTTTCAGTGAATTTTGACAGTCAATAAAATTCAGAGTGGATTTGCATCCCTGAACTAACTTGGAAGTGGTTAAAGGGATGAGTAAGGCCTTAAGGACAGCCTGACTGTCACTAAAGACACAGATACGTCGACCGTCGTAGGATCGCATGGGTTGCCGCTTGGAAGGCGGACGCAAATTTATACAGTACAGTCTAATGCTATCGTCCCCCACAAAAACACCTGCACCATCCATGAAGATGCGACTACATTCCTTTCCTGGCGCGAAGTCTTGGTGCAGTGTTAATACTCAAGCATTTCAAATGAAAGATTTCAGAAAATAGTCTACAAATTATGATTCCTCTAGTCAAGCTTAGAAAAATTAGTCGTTTTGACTTAATAGAGTCCCTATGGTAACACTGACGAAGACATACAAGAGTGCTGAGAGAGAGCGCTGAAATATGAAAATTATTGACCGCGTCGGGAGTTGATCCCAGATTTCAAGAGAAGGAGTCAACGCACTCACTCACTACATCATGGCGCACCACAGCCACATCTCAACACACGACTTGTCATCCGCTGCCAGGGTTACCAAAACTCCTTCATGATTAGCGCTCAGCTGAAGCATTGTTCGCCTCATTTTCCACGCACACCTCAATCCCACGACGTGGGGGGTCTGGGTTCTATTTCTGGAAATTCATCAAGTGTAACGTCGAGTGACAGCACAAGTCTAGACGGAGTTCGTGTAATTTACTGTGCCAATCAATTCTATTCCCTAACAGACATGGAGTGAAGGTATTCTTAAGAAGTGTTCTGTCTTTGCGGGAGTCTGACATTGACTGGGTCAGTTTCCTTTCATTGCCCCGCCTCGAAGACCCAATTGTTCCGGTTCGACAAAATCCCTTAGGTGACCAGGTCAAGCCCCCAGAAGTCACTAAACTCTATTTTCCCAATTTTGCTTCAGTTAACGCTCCACTTCCCTGAGCTATCGTCCGGTCCGATTAGAAATAATTCCCAATGGAGCACGACGATGTTCAACTAACAGCGTACACACCACTCACTCGCTCCACTTGCTGGCGCACTCGGTGCTTCCGAAAATAAATTACACCTGCTCTCGTAATATTCATGCATCCGCAAGGGTATCCAGGCAACCGTGCCGCTGCCCATGCCCATGTTGTGACACCAGCTCATTTCACCATATTTATCAAACCCATCCGCCGCGCGGACTAGTGCATCCCGAGTGCACAGAGTAGGCCTCCCCGTGCCAGCTTACGACCGGCATCCAGCTGACTGTGGTGATGATTAGAGGCGTGTAGGTGTTTGGAGCCGGCCTTTTTGTTGTTCATCGGTTTCCAGTCGGTCGGCCGACTCGGTGCCCTTCTCGGAATAATTAATTTCCGCTGCACTGTCATTGTGTCAATTATTGTGGGCGTGCGGGAGTCTGTGCGCCGCGAAAACTCTAATGAACCGCCGGCAGTCATGCAGCGTGCTTTATGCCCACCAGAAAGTGACATATCAGCGGCTGCGGAGGAACATCCAGGCGCTGTGTAATAATAAATGACTGGTCACTGGATGGCCATCTGATGAGTGTCTAATGTTGGCTTCCATGCCCGGATCTGCGGGACGGACACTGTGAGTGAATGTGAGCCGCTTTGGAAGCTGTTAGATGGCCATTTATGCGATGTGATGGACATCCTGAAAGTTGAATTTGAAAATTGGAATTATCGTGTCAACGTAATTTATAGTCATGAGGGGATGTAGCACGTCATGACAAGTGGCAAACGTCCTCATGGGCTGATGGGTTTCGCATCGGCCCTGTCTCGCTGTGTGTGTGGATGGTGAGCCTGTTTCAAATTGGTTCGGCATCGAAGCGTTCGACCGTTAGGCGGTAATGAATTAGTTAATGAATTAAAGGTCGCTCATGTGAGATATGTGTGGACTCTGGACTGGGTCGCAATTGATTTATGGACTTTTGATATCGAGCTAGGTTGCGATAAACCTCCGAGCCGGGTGCTAAATGATGCCATTTCGGGGAAATTAGCTCATGAATCTTTATCTCTGATGACCTATAAGTGAACCAAAGCCAGGGACCTACAGCTGTTGTATTTCCTGTTGGAACACGCTGAACATGTGACTCGGGTGTACATCAGTTATTGCATTTGTTGTGACAGGCAAACAAGCAGTAGCTCCATTGAGGGTCTTCTAAATGCAGAGGAAATTGCGATCGTCCTTGGAGGTGTGGGAAGCGGATAGTGCAGTGACCGTGCTGAGATGTGAATTGCATAGAGGATTGATAAACCATTAACTTGCATCGTTGGGAACTTGAGATTAATGCACAGCAGCGAAAATAATATTATTGAAATGGTGTCACTCTGTTGGTTGCGAAAGCTGACACGACGACACCTTGTCAAGTTATTGCTTTGCCGCTGTCTTTGTCAGAATTCAATAAATACTGACTGCAACACTTCAAGTTGAGAGGTGGCGCATCCTAAACCAATAGATGGGTGGTGGTTACATTTCTGTATGTGCTGTTTAGATGTCATTTGGCTTAGGACTGATCGTGGACGAAACAAAAAAGTGGATTAAGCGAGAACGATCTGTTGACAAATCAAACGTAAGTATAATTGGTTGAAATGTCTCCAAGCTAAATCTTGTCTCATTTTCTGAGAATTCTCATAATATTGGGCTTGGTGATTTTAATTTATCTAAATTTAGAATCGATTTTCTCTGAAAAAGATGTTCGCTTGTAATGTCAAAAAATGTTTAAGTCCTTTGAAGTCATCGACTATGTACTTTAGGCCGACTAATACAATTCGTACTTCAATCGAAAGAATTTCGGATTTAATTTTGGTTGATGAAAAACTAGAAGCGGTTGTCATGGAAGTTTATTCTTCATTAATAAATAATAGTATGCACCATAAGGGACTGCTACCTTCATTTAATATCCTTTTAAAAACGTGTGTATGCTGCTAAACAGCTCAAGTTCCCGGGATTGAGACTGTTAGATCAGTTTGTGTTACCCTATCCCTTTTGGGAAGAATGAGGTGAATGAGGAGTGGATCTCAATCCTTCTCGGCATCAGACTCTTTTAGATCTCTGATGCCGAGAAGACATTCTTTGGTCGTGTCATGTAGCCGCTTGACTGCACCAAACGAATCTCCGGTGATGT